>JABFPD010000662.1:0-10568 GCA_022817545.1 Cremastobaeus sp. ZL-2020 | reverse complement strand
CAATCCTGAATAGTTAGTAAAGTTTTCGTAAAGTTTTATTTTTGAATATAAATTTGACTATAGTTTTTGTTAAAAAAAAAATAAAATCATCTTTTCATTGAATAATAGATTTTCATACTTTGCCCCTAAATATGGGCTGAAATCATTTTTGAATATGTTCTTACGAACGCGAATCACTTATTCTTTTGTTTTATAAAAATGTTATTATATTGAATACAGAATTGTATTTTTATTCATTCCGTTGTTAATCAAGTTACAATAAACATTCTTTTGGTGTAGTATTTTGTATATCGTTTGCCATAATTTCTGTAAAACTTATTAGGTTATGGGCCCAGATCATACTACTACTGCATGAAAAAGTAATTACAAGTAAAAAAAATATACATCTGTTTGCGTGAACAATGGGCGATCAAATGGATTTCCGGAATATTACGAAATTCGATGGCACTAATTTCCAATTATGGAAGTTTCAAATGAATTCAGTACTTGTCGCCAGTGAAATGCTAAGGATTGCAACCGGAGCCGAGAAAGAACCCGATGCAGATGCCACTGCGAAAAAGAAAAAAGACTGGATGAAAAAGAACGCTAAAGCCATGTATCTCATTTCGACAGCAGTGGATACTTCGCAACTTGAACAATTAATAACGTGTGAAACTGCCGCTGCTATGTGGACAAAGCTCTCGACACTCTATGAGCAGAAAAGTGAGTCTAACAAACTCTTACTAATGACACGATTTCATGATTATCGCATGGCACCAAGCGATTCCGTTTCGCGATATATCACGCAAATCGAAAACATGGCACGTCAACTTCGTGATCTTGGCGAAACTGTGTCGAATATAACCATAATGGCTAAGATCCTTGGGAGCTTACCACCAAAATTCAATTCGCTTATCACTGAATGGGACAGTGTGACGATTGCTGAACAGACACTTGATAATCTGACACAACGTCTGTTAAAAGAAGAAGGTCGTATGAATGCCAGTGATGAAGTTGCCAACGCTCCAGCTGCTATGAAGATTCATGACAAATCAAGAAATCCGGAATCAAAGAAATCACAAGACAGTCAGCCGACGAAAACAAAGCGTGATGTTGAATGTTTTTACTGTCATAAAAAAGGACATGTTTTAAAGCACTATCGCAAAAGAAAGCATAACTCCAATCAACAATCTGTGAAGATAGCAGATATTTCCTACACAAGTGCATTTGTGGCCGAAAATCTGAAAAAGGTTGAACCAGCAACGCACAATATTGAAGATATTTGGCTTAGCGACAGCGGTGCGTCTCGTGACATGACTTTTCGTCGAGATTGGTTCCACGACATTAGGTTTACCTCCGGAAACTTCATTTCACTAGGAAACAATGCAAAATGTGAGGTAAAAGGGGAAGGAACCATCGTAATTGTGAAAAAAATCGGCGAAAAATGGATTCCAGGCAAGTTGAACAATGTTTTGTATGTACCAGATTTACATAAAAATCTGTTTTCAGTTGGTACTTGCACTGAACGAGGCTTCAAAGTAATTTTTAATACTGATCGTTTAGACATTTTCGCAAACAATTCACTTTTTGGTCAAGGTCTGAAATTGGATAATTGTTGGTATAGAATGCTTTTCAAAGTTATAATTCCAGAAGCGAATACAGCGGTGTCCACTTACACACGTAACACTCTAAAATTGTGGCACGAACGTCTTGGTCATATCAACTGTAACTCCATCAAGGAAATGGTGAATCACAATCTTGTCGATGGCGTTAAGATTTCGTCTTCTGAAGAATTCATCTGTGATGGCTGCAACCTTGGTAAACAACACCGACTGCCCTTTAAAGATATTACTTCAAGGAGGACGTTTCAGCCAGGAGAAATGCTTCATAGTGACGTATGTGGGCCAATGGAAGTGCCATCTGTATCTGGATCAAGATATTTTGTAAACTTTAAGGATGAAGCCACAGGTTTCCGTATTATCTATTTTTTGAAGCATAAAAGTGACGTTTTCGAATTTTACAAACAGGTTGACAAACTAATCGAAAACAAATTTGGTCAACCCGTGAAGGTGTTTAAGTCAGACAGTGGTAGAGAATTTTGTAATCAGTCTATAGCGGAGTATATGAAGCAGCGAGGTACTCAGCATGAAACTACAGCTCCATATACTCGACAGCAAAACGGCAAAGCTGAACGGGACATGCGGACAATTATGGAATCTGCAAGGTCAATGCTATAAGCTAGGAATTTACCAAAGAAACTGTGGGCTGAAGCAGTGAATACTGCTGTTAATCTTTTGAATAGGACCCCAACTTCTATGTTGAAAAACTCAACTCCTTTTGAAAGATGGAACGGCCAGCAACCACAACTTAGTCACACGAAAGTTTTTGGTTGTACTGCCTACATGCATATTCCAAAAGGCAACCGAAAAAAACTAGACCCTAAAGCGAAAAAGCTCATTTTTATCGGCTATCAGAACAACTCAAATAATTATAGGTTAATTTACCTAGAAAGTGGAAAGGTTCATATATCACATGACGTAACCTTTGACGAGAACAATTTGAGTATCACCAGAGAGTCAGCGGATTCATATTTGCGACTATACGACAATTCATCTCCTGCTGAACTTGATGTTTCTAAAATCATTGAAGTTGGCGACAGTGATGTTTCTGGTCATCAACAATATTCACGAGAATGAAATCATTGATGAGCAATATCATTCTTTCGAAGAAAATCCTGAAGGCGAAAATCAAACAGAGACTCAACCAGAACAGGCAAACACCAGAATTTTACGCAATCGAAGTCAACTGAAGAAACCGAATTTCTTTCAGTCCAATGTTGCTGAATTTCAAGACCCTTTGTCCTTCAACGAAGCAATCTCAGGCGAAAATTCTAGAGAATGGATGAAGGCTATCAGTGAGGAACTAGAGGCACACAACAAAAATCGGACATGGACACTCCAGCCACTTCCGCAAGGACGTAATACCATAGGATATAAATGGGTGTTCAAAACTAAGCGACTTGATCAGAATGGGAAAATTTGCTATAAAGCTCGCTTGTGTGCTAAAGGCTTCTCACAAAGACCTGGATGTGATTATAAAGAAATATTTTCTCCAGTAGTTCGTTACGATTCGATTCGTGTATTATTAGCGTTGTGTGCATAAGAAAATCTCGAAATCGGACAATTTGATGTTAAAACAGCGTTTCTACAAGGTGAGATCGAGGAGGAAATCTTCATGAAGATTCCCCATGGTTTGAACGTCAACAACACAGAGTTGGTATGTAAACTCAATAAGCCACTCTATGGGTTGGAACAAGCTTCTCGATCGTGGAATCAGAAAGTGGACTCATTTCTACAAGATTATGGTCTTCAACAGAGTCAAGCGGACAACTGCGTATATTATGGTACTGTTAACAAAGAAAAGATCTACGTTGCATTATATGTTGACGATGGAATTATTTTTGCAACCTCCAAAGTTATAGTTAACTCATTCTTAACTAATTTATCCAAATGCTTTGAAATTACAATCGGAGATGCTAGTTGTTTTGTCGGGATGTGTTTGAAGCATAACAAAGAAAAAGGAACTGTATTTGTTTATCAATCACCATACATTGATTCAATATTATCACGATTCGGGATGTCTGAGGTAAATGCAACTAGCATCCCCATTGACAATCATGTAAATTCGAGTCATATTTCAGAAACCACAGAATGCTCAGAAAATATTCCTTATCGAGAAGCGGTGGGATGCTTGAATTTTCTTGCGATTGTCACCAGGCCAGACATAGCATTTGCTGTGAGATTTGCAAGTCGATTCTTGGCAAATCATGATAAGGAGCATTGGTTACTTGTCAAAAAGGTTTTTAGATACTTAGCAGGTACTCGAGATGTCGGTCTTCTGTATAGACGCGAAAAAGAAACTCGTCCATTAACCATGTATTCGGATGCCGATTTTGCGGGTGATATACAAACACGACGATCTATGACTGGATATGTCTCGATGAAGTCACAAGCTGCTGTAACATGGGCCGCACAAAAACAAAGTGCAGTTAGTTTAAGTACAACAGAAGCGGAATATATTGCCGCAAGTACAGCTACGAAGGAAATTATTTGGCTACGACGATTGTTGTCAGATATCGAGCATCCATGTATTGACGCAACAAAGATTCTTATTAATAATCAGAGTACTATACGACTCATAAAGAACCCTGAATTCACAAGCAAACAAAACATGTGGATGTTCGATATCATTTTATTCGAGAAAAATTTAAAGATCATGTAATAATACCAGAATATGTTAACTCTGAAAATCAGATTGCAGACATTTTCACGAAACCGTTATCCAAAGATGTTTTTCAAAAACATTTCAAAAACTTGGGTCTTGTTCATATTTAAGGGCATGTATTCAATCAGGGAGAGTGTTAAAAAAAATAATAAAATCATCTTTTCATTGAATAATAGATTTTCATACCTTGCCCCTAAATATGGGCTGAAATCATTTTTGAATATGTTCTTACGAACGCGAATCACTTATTCTTTTGTTTTATAAAAATGTCATTATATTGAATACAGAATTGTATTTTTATTCATTCCGTTGTTAATCAAGTTACAATAAACATTCTTTTGGTGTAGTATTTTGTATATCGTTTGCTATAACTTCTGTAAAACTTATTAATTATAAATAACATTAACAAAATTTTTGGAGATTTTTTGACAAATACTTATGAACTATTATCTTTACTAAATACTCAACTTCGGAAATAATATGTTCAAATTCAATCCTTTCAATGAATAGCTTACTATAGTAGTTCTTCTTTCACTGAATGTATCAATAATAAAAATTATTGATACATTGATACATTATTGTGAATTATAGTATTTTTTCACATAAGTATGGCCGTATCCTAGCTTTACAATATATTATAGCAAATCTTGAACTAAAGTTTAAAAACTTTTACGAATTATTTTTCGCCGTGTACACTTATTTTTAAGCTTAGTATTTTCTAATATTTGTAAAATTCGCATACGTCGAGTATAATGGACAAATTGACCCAAAAGGTTATAATTGCACCAGTAGAATATACCCTAATATTTACTTAAATGAACTTGAATACAAAATATTTTGTTCATATGTATTATGTACTTAATGGCAGTGAATTTTCATCAGTGGTGCAGGAACGTCACAATTACTCGACCTTTTTAGCAAATATTGTTAAAATCCCATTAATTGTTATTACTGCTTTTTAGCGTGACAATTCCGGCTGCTTAATCAGCAACAATGAATGAAAAGGAAAGTAAAAAACGCTGCATAAATGGCGTGCTTGCGAGGAGTAATTGTTTCAGAGATAACTGTCCAGATTTGAGGCGACATCCCAAATGAAAAATATGAGCGAATACGTTGAAAACAGTGTTTTATTTTAAAACGTATTTGTCTTAGTGTTTGAAACCCTTGTATCGTGTTCCAGCTTAACCCTTATCATCCTGATACTAGAAACGAAGGCGGATCCCTTCAGAAATAATATGCTGTGTTTAAAAAACGGGTTGTCGCATTTTTTGAACATTTTTATGTGTTCAAATATTTTAATCCATCTTTTTTACATATAAAGCATTAATTAGTGTTCAAAAATTGAGACAAATTAAATCGACAGTACTGTAAAATTCCGGCTTCAAAAGCGTTTCGTGGAGAGCGTTTAAAACCTTATATTTGCTTTTAACGTTCTCTATGGAACGTTTTAAGCAATAATAACACTTTAAACGTTCTCCTGATAACGCGAGTTTTTACAGTGCATTTTTGCAGTGTTTTTGTTTAATTTATAGTTAAATATATCGAATTGCAACAAAATGAAAAATATATAAAAAATATTTTATATTTTTTTACTAGGGGATACTCCTAGTAAAAATCGGACATATATGGCTAACATATGTTAGCTATGTATGGTAAATTATAAATTCATATATGTTTAAAAACAAGTCCATATATGGTCATATACGATTACCAAGAAACCCATATGTTTTCAAATTTCCCATATAAGGATACGTCGAAACATATATGTCCCATATATGCTTCACTTTTACTAGGGACATTGAGAAGAAAAGTGTTAATTAAAAAGCAACGCGCACCGAGAAAACTTATTCTTTTTGCAGTGTCGCAAAAACGAATAAACATTTCGCCGCGAGAATTTGCGCCGACAAAATCTTAATTGCAGTAATTAGAAATAAATATTGGCAAGCTCGGACCTCGGTAACTGAATTTCCTAAATCCGGGATAACTCGCTCGGATGGCGATGATAAAGCGATTTGTTCTATTTGGTTGGCGAAATAACGAAATAAGTTTGTGTCAGTTGACGGTTGGGGACGATTATGCGAAAGAGTGAGTTTGAAACAGTTTTCGTGAGGAGGTCGGCTGTCGTATCGTGATGAGCGCAGAGTGTGTTTTAGTCGCTCGGTGGTTTCTCGCAGTGTAGCCGTGCTGTGCGAGTTGCACGCTGTACACAGACAAAAGGATGGCAGACGAGCGCCCGCGCCAGTAAATCTCACCCTAAGCGTCTTGCCGACCTATTCCCTCGTACCCCAGTGTGTTCTCCGCTTTGCTCTTTACATCGCAGACGCGACTGGCGTCGCACTGGCATAATCGTAATCGATTACTGAATAATCATCGAATCGGCGTACACCGATTCGAGGATGTAGCCGGGCTCGTCGCAGGATTTCTCGAGCCTGGTTGCCGATCAATTGTGCATGCTGCGTTCGTAGGTCCCGATGCCCGCCATTAATAACGGCGCGTTGTTTTGGGAGAAAACAGCAGGTTCTTCGAGTGCACAAGCTCGTGCGACGTGGCTTAATGAAACGTGAGTTAACCGTCTCGGCAATGTTTTTTCATGTGACTCGTCTAATTTTAGACTCTACTCGAGGTCATTTGTGGTTTGACATTCTTCGCGTAGTAGATTATTCGAATGGTTCGCTCGAAAAGCGTCTGGGGATTATGCTAATACGAGTAATAATTTGTTGTAGGCAACAAACTTATCCGTCCTCTTTGAGTTACTTCGTATTCTGCAAGACGAATGGAAAGGAACTGCACTGTGAAAACTCGGCTTCAAAAACGTTCCATGGAGAACGGTTTAAGCGTTATATCAGCGTTTACCGTTCTATGAGGAACGCTTTAATCACGAATAACGTTTTAAACGTTCCCCAGAGAACACTTTTGAAGCCCAGTTTTACGGTGTGTGGTTTTCATTTCCAAACTGCCTGTTACGAGTGCAGAAAAGCATCGGTTTTTCACCGCCTCACCTTTTCGCTATTTTATCGTACTCCGGGATTCGTCAATGACCTGAAAAGATTATTCCAATCGAGCGGTTTTGTATAACTGCAAAAATTTCTCAGCCGATCAGCGACAAAGCAAATAAATCAAATTTGTGCAGCCTGTGGCGGAGAACCGCTTGCCCCACGATCGTAGAACGGTAATGTTCTTATCGGGGATAATGTGGAGTGTTTTGGATTTCCCGGCGCGAAGTAAAGATAGGACGTCCGTGTGTGCTTCTGCCGTAAACGCTCGAGTGTTTGCGTAACGTCTTTGGAGGCTCCTTGTGCGCTCGAACGAGGTTACAGGGAGCGCGGCGGCGGCATTTCGACGACGACTGCGAATCTACCAGCCAGCTCCGGAGACAACGGGATCGAAGCGAGCGAAGCAGCTTGAATGTGTCCCTCGGAGGCACTCGAGGGAGGAGCGAAATTGAGTAAACTCGAGAATGGCGGCCTCTTTCATCCAGAATAGCTCCGAGAGCGGAAGGAAATCCCCCAAAACTGTTCCGTCTCGACCGGGCCATATGCCTCTCACCGCACTGCCCCGAATCTCGTTTCACCCGCGATTTTCAACTTTTTTAAATTTAGATTCAATTCTCGATAGTTCGGCATTTGTACTCGATCTTCGCTCTTGAAATAGTCCAGGCAATTTTAACGCTTTCTTAATAATGGCAAAAGTTGCGTCTCATCTATCAAGGGCAAGAACAAGTTTCGTTTTTCTCGCAATATTGACGAATACTCTTCGAGTCCGATCGATCAGAAAAATGCAATAGTTCGATATTGGTGGGAAAAGAAAAGGCTTTCCTAACAAGGACAGAAAAAAGATGTCTTATAACTGATTACTGCACTTGAAAAACGAAGTGTCTTTTTCAAAAGACACTTATGATCAAAAAGACACCAAATTTATTTTCATATTGAAATGTCGCTAGTAAAACAAAAAATATATTAGTAATATATTAACAATATATTAATCGATGTAAAAATATATTCTCAATATATTGACATTATATTGCTAATATATTTTTAATATATTGAAAATATACTAGCAATATATTGTTAATATATTACTAATATATTTTTTTTTACTAGGGATGGCTTTTGAGACACTTTTAGAGTCTTTCTGATCAAAAGTGTCCCAGAAAAAGACACTTGTTTTTTCTGGGACAGAAAAAACTTTTTCTAAACCTTTTTCTAAAAGGTCACTTTTAGAAAAGTGACCACTTTCCTAAAAGTGAGCTGGAAAAGAGCCATTTTTACTAATTCCCGAAAGGACGGTCGCGGGGACAGTAAATTTCGGCTGCTTCACGTGTAAGTCGGCATTAAGTCAAGTCAAAGGGAAGTTATGGCAGTAATTTTAAAACTTACGTAATGCTAATTTCATCCGGCACCTCGATCGTGGAAGTTGATTATAATTCCACGTTGGCTCGGAGAAGCGCGTATTTCCGCAGCCTGGAAGGTTCAGTGGAGTGTAAACGAAGAAGGACGGAAGAGGAGCGGGCAAAATTGCGCGTGCAAATTTGTCTTAATTCCCGGAGGAGGAGGGGCGATAAAAAAGGCGAAAGGAGGAAAAAAGGCGATGCCACGAAGAGACGCGAACAAAACCGTGGATGACGGGCGGCCCCACTCGAGCCGAGCGCAACATCCCTTAAGCACACAACGAAACAGATAATGTAAGCTCGCTCTTGGTGTATGAGGGATGTTTGCTTTGAGGGTTGTTTGCCCGAGCGATCCCGTGGCTTTCAGATGAATTTCGGTAATAGATGGCTTCATTGCGGTCCGTTCGATTGCTCGCTGTGTATTTGCTACGAATATAATTACCGGCCGATTGAATGTCTATTTCGTTTCGACCGAGCGCAACAAGGCTTTTATAAAATGCATTAATCTACGGCTGGCCAATGGGCTTCGGCTAAGCCGCCGGAGTTGATATTGTAATTGGGACATCGAGCAATGGATTCGGAGCCGAAGGAGGATGGGATAAGTACGTCTGGCTGAATTAACTGCGCAAGTTTCGATCCATAAAGTTTGTGTTGCGACGCTTTAGCTTGATTCCATTCTATATTGGCAGCACTTTATTTTGCCCTTCGGGAGTCAATCAGGGAGTCGAGCAACTTGCGACATTTTTTCGACCTGGAGGTGAGAGGTCATTTTGTTCGTGAGAACAGTTCAGAACATGAAACGATTCGGGGGATTTCATAATCAGACGATCAATTGGAAAGATAGGCCATGAATCGCGGACAACCGGGCCAAGTGGAATTATTTATTTAAGTGCAATTTGTTCAGTCAAACGTTTGCTCGCGTCCAACTCGAGGTGACGTTGAAATGTGCACTAAACCCCGCACTTTGTTTTCTTTTGTGCTGCTTTTTATGTTTCATCCCCAAGTTTCTTACTTGCTGTCGAAGCTGGTTTATTCTTCCGCGATTTAGGTTAGGCTTTTATATTAATTGTAGCCGCAGAGACTTGGAAAGACATTTTCAAATCCTCGTAATGAATTCCCGAAATTTTAACCAAATACTCGATTCCACTAGTAAAATTGCTAGTTGTTCACGATACAGTGGTATGGATCCACATGATATACTAGTTTATGTACGTTAGAGAACCAGTATAATTGTAACGCATATTAGCTTAATACTCCTATTAATAATTTCGAGTTGCAAATAAGCAAATTGTTTCCAGCTATTTAGAATTGCAACAGGAATATTACATTTTTATATTTAATATGAAAATGTGAAATTTCAGAATTGATTTTCCATTGGCAAAATGATAATTTTTTAAACTTGTTTTGAATTGTCATATATATGAGTTTAGAAAATATCCTCGCATGTTGAATTAATTAATTTAGATTGATCAGACATATATTTATATCAGACTTGTCCAATTAACTATTGCATTTTATTTCATTTATTTTTATTTTGACCCAGCATCTATAAAAAATAATATTTTAACTAATCGGACAATTACTTTTTAACCAAATAATGCCAATCACTTTTAGAATTAAGAAACAGAATAATTTTCTGTTTCTGCACTGCAAAAAATGATTGTCCCAAAGTCTTACATTCAGTTCAATTCGGACTGAATGTCAGTTTATTTTATCCATTTCAGACTAAAAAATACTGAATTTCAGTCCAAATTGAACTGAATTTAAGTTTTTGGGACAAATTATTTTTTACAGTGTGATATTGTATTTATTATATTGTATTAATACATTTTCTTAGGGTTTTACATGTGTTTAATTACCATCTATTTTTAAAATTATGAATCTGTCCATTTTAAATCATCAATTTAAAATGGACATA
>JABFPD010000661.1:0-10568 GCA_022817545.1 Cremastobaeus sp. ZL-2020 | reverse complement strand
CAGATCTTATACATTACCTTAAATTGAATGTTATGTTTTGGGTCATTTTTAAATTGAAAAATATTGTATCAAATTGGAGATTATGGTTAGATTTTCTGAGCTTGTTGAAATTGAAAGGAATTGGACTAAATTGTTCATTGTTTATGGCTTCAATTAAATGCAATTTGCAATAATGTTTCCAAATTGTATTAAATACAATAAAATAGGAAAAATATAATTTGAGTCTATACTGTTAAAAATAGTTAGTAATTTTCATAATTTCTTTGTTATAGATTTCAAAATTAGAAATTTGAAAATATGTTTTGAATATCTTTATATGAAAATTCATATGAAATTCATTCAAAACAAGTTTTAAAATTTATTAATATCATTTTGAATATTTAATATAAGTAAATACAATAATTCAAAACTTGAGAATTGTGACATCTAAAAGTTTTTTTTGCAATTTCAAAACATAATTTTTACAGTGTATTTATTACAACCTGAAAGTAATATTGTGTATTTTTGTGTATAAGAAATCAACTATTTAATTAAATTTCTTTCAATTTCCATAAGCTCAGTAAACCTAACGATATTAATTTTCAATTTGATGCAATATTTTCCAATTTAAAAATATAACCCAAAATATAAAATTCGATTTAATGCAATTCAGCAAAACTCAAACTAATTGTGTTTGCGTCCATTTTACATTTTGAGTTCGGAGATTCAAATTGGAACGTGGTTACTGGGATATCGGTAAAGAAGCCAAAAATTCTAAATATCAGTGAAAAAACTGAAAATTTGAAATGTATCCCAGAAAAAGCGGAAGATTCAAAATATCGTTTAAAATCCGCAATGTTCGCATTACTGTTGAAACGGTAGAAGATTAAAATATACAGATTTATTATCAATAAATAAAAAATTTTTTGTTCTAAAGAAAGAACCAGAAATTTTTTAAATTTAAAGGAACCAATTAATTGCTTTAGGTACCGTTGACAAAAATTATTGCAAATTGTTCTACCTGAACAATAGAATAATGTGTAAAAACTAATGATATTTTGAAATAGAATTATATTTTGTAGTGAAAAATTTTTAATGGAAAATTACAAATTGAAAAATGTAATAGAAAACATTCAGGTATAAAATTTACAATATTTTTTTCAGAGATACCTACATTTTTTTATGAACAACTAGATTTCAAATTAGTAACTGAATTGAAATTAAGCTACTGCTTGTAATTAATAAATAAATAAATTCGTAAAGTTAAAATTTTTTTTCTTCAATATAACAAATTTTTTTAATAAACATGTATAGGGTGAATTAGGGCAAAAATGAACAGGTGGAGCGAAAGTGAACAGTTAATAGAATTAATTAAAAATTGTAATTATAAATTTTTTCAATTGTTCACTTTTGTTCCACATGTTAATTTTTCCCACATTTAAAGCTATTATGAATCTTCCGCTGTTTCAACGATAATTTGAGTACTCAGCGCTTTTTTACTGATAATTTGAATATTCTGCTTTTTCACGGATAAATTTCCAATTTTCGCTTTGCACTGATAATTTGAAGTTTCTGATTGTTTACCGATATTCTGAAGTTTCTGATTTTTCAACAATTTTCTGAGTATTCCGTTTTTTCATGAGCAGCGTCGACATAAGCTTTCCGTGATTAGACCAGATAACCTCTCTATTGTGATGTAGATTTGAAATCTGGTTGAATTAGTTAAGAAGTTCATGGATCATGTTTGTAATGATGAAACTTTCTAACATTGTAACAAATTCAGTATTTCCTCCAAGAACATGTTCATTTATTCATCACACATCTTATATTTATTCGCAAAAAACGAGTAATATTATATATGTTACAATATTGTGGCATGCAGGTTTTATTGTCTATATATATATGCTTTACATCCACTTATGCATAAATACTTGAGCAGATCAAAGCTTTTTGTTGATACAAACTTAACGGAATTCAAATCGGAATGCAAATAAAAATGACACTGTTCCAAGTTTTGGCGTACTTTGCTCACTAAGGATTGTGAAAAATGTAGAATGTTTATTGAAGGAAAACTTTGAAAGTTTTCTGTTAGTATGAATGAGATCGAAGTAATATTTTCTGCCTTGCTAAGAAAAGACTCATTTTTCTGAAATAATCGACTGTACGTGAAAAAGTGTCTCGCTAATAAAATCTTGTAAATAATTTGCGACAGTTTCTCGATTCATTGCTGCGCGGTAGAGGACGGTAACATTTACCAAATTGAATCTAATCCCAGGTGGAAAATTGTACTGCTGTGTACTGACGTCGGAATCAATTTCTCCGATTCATCAGCGCAGCTTGATCTGAGATGCGAGCGAAATACAATTCGAAAATGCGTCATGAAGAAACTGATGTGGGAATATAACTACTAAAATAATCGCTTTAATATATTTTTATTATTTCTGATATTTTCGTGTTAACAACACTTAAAACGTTTTTTAATTGAATTTTTAATTTAAATCACAAAATTTTCAAACTTTTATTTTATTTATTAAAATTGAAACTTCTTGTTTATTTTTCACATTTTCAAAATTTCTAAACACAAAGCACTAATATTTAAATATTAAATCAAATTTAAATGGATTTTAATTTCAATGTTTTTAAATAAAATCAAAAATATTTCCGATGTCATTTTACGTTCGATTTATTTAAGGGTCTAAAATTCTTTTCGACAAATGGAATTCAATGTACCGTCAATTAAAACCAAAAATATTTAAATAAATCATCACTTCAAAAAGTGTTTAAAAATATCTGCAATTACCTAAATTTAAAATTCCAGTTTTTATGGTGGAAATAAATTGATGTCAAGGTAACACTTTATTGTATTTGCGAATTTCCAGTGAATTTTATTATCATTTTCTAAAAACTTTCCAAGTACTCGGCTTGACATTAATTCGAACAGTACAGAAATATGGTGTATTTCTGTTAGCGTGTCATATAAATCAACAGATATCACAAATCATCCGCTTGGAAGAAGACATTTCGCAATTTCAATAATCAAGTGCAGTGTTATAAAACGTTTTGATACGAATAGCACATTTTGAATGAGAATTCTCCGGATTTTAATTTAATTTTGCTTTTTTTATATGATTTAATTTAATATATAAGAATTTTTATTGGCTTAATTGTCAATTTGTTATTGAAAATTATTTATTTAAGTTTGGTTGCAGTTGACATTTTCTTTGTGTTCGTTATATTTTGCACTGAGATAAGTCAGTTAAGTTAATTCAACTGAGTAACTGAGTTAAACTCTCAACTCGACAGGAAATTCAGTTACATCATCTAAAAAATTCAGTTTTTTCAAACAACCAAGAATTCTGTAAAATCAGCTAATAACTTTATCTCTTAAATTAACTGTATCAGAATAATATGTCCCGAACGTATTTTCATAACAAATCATTTTTAAACACTTGATATAACATTAAACAAAAGTGAAATTATTGAAATACAAAATTTCAAATATGTAAGAATTTAAAATATCAAAGGCACACTGAGATTGGTTCTGCTTGGAAATTAGTTCGGCCTCTTACATAGTTTAGGCCCAATCCGGACGACGCGTTACATTTCATTTCATACGAACCGAACAACGACTTATTTATGACTCGCTCACCGCGGCGATCCCGGGAAAGCGTCCTTGGCCATGTGCGAATTTTCGGAGATCGGTTCGCATCAAGTTACACTACAACGACGGTTCTTTTATCAAAAGAAACGCAGTCAAAATAGAGCCTATCGACTTCGACTCCGGCTAGCATTTCAGCGCCGATATGATGAATTTATGACGCGCCTGTTTTGTATTAGTCGAAATAAACAACTAAACTGAAATGCCGTCACACGATACGCATTGAACAAAGTGTTTAGTTTGTTCATTATTCTGACTTATTCTGCGTAAATCAGAATAAACAAGTCAGAAAATTACTTTCGATCTTCGCGTTACAAAATAAACATTTTGACGAATAAGTGATTAACGTTTAGATCGTTTCTTGAAATGCTTAACGTTTCTAAACATACCGCCCGCCTTGCTAGAACATAGCAAAATAAATAATATCTTATTTTTCTAAATGGTGAACATTCACACAGTTTATTAATCCACAAAAGTTTACCGCCCGCCGTGATCATTTTGTTTTATACAAGAAACACGACCTTCTTAAAATTAAACTTTAACATAAATAACATACCAAGCAATTTTATAATTAACATTAATTTACTTATTGTAAATCATGCACAACTAAATATAACAATACTTAGAATAATTTGCTATATCTAACGATATTTTAGTCTAATTTACATGACTTATAGAGAATAAGAAATGGCTAGTTTCATTCATCGTCCTCTGTAGATTGAGTCGAACGCAATGGCAATAGACAAAGCTTGTGTATAGATCGCACAAGTGTCGATTTCGCTGTTTTTACTCTTACAACTCGGACTAGATCATCTTTTGCGCGAAAAGTTTCAACAATTCGCCCCAGTTCCCACTTACATGGTGGCAGATTATCGTTACGTAAGAGTACGATATCGCCAATACTTAAGTTCACAGACGGAGTTCTCCACTTGCGTCTCTGTTGCAATTGTAGCAGGTAATCACTGCGCCAAATATGCCAAAATTGAGTCCGCATGTGTTGAACTCGCTGCCAACGAGAGAGTCGGTTTTCGTTTACATTTGAAAGATCCAACTCAGGGACAGCCAGAGGCGCCCCACCACATATGAAATGACCAGGTGTGAGGTACGAAAGGTCATTTATATTATCCGTCATAGGAGAAATCGGGCGTGAGTTCAAACACGCACCGATTTGCGCAAGTAAGGTGAACATTTCTTCGAACGTTAAAATCTGGTTATTTATTACGCGTTTCAGGTGGTGCTTAACGCTTTTTACTCCGGCTTCCCACAATCCTCCAAAATGAGGAGAGTGTGGGGGAATGAAGCGCCACTCAACCCCTTCATTCGGAAACCATGAAGCCAAATTTTTGTCCTTTTGAATTGTATTAAAAGCCTCTCGTAACTCACGCTCTGCTCCTTGGAAAGTCGTACCGTTGTCGCTCAGAACCAGAGCCGGCAGACCATGGCGGGAAGCAAATCGACGAAATGCAGCGAGAAAAGCTTCGGATGTGTAATCCGATACAAATTCTATGACGACTGCACGCGTCGAAAGACATACAAAAACAGCGACGTATCCTTTGCGCGCGGTTCTACCGCGACCGGGTAACGCACGCACAGAGAACGGTCCTGCATAATCAACACCAACTCGAGAAAACGGCCGCGAAGGAGTGACCCGTTCCGACGGCAGATCTCCCATTTTTTGCGGTTTACTCGTTGCGCTGTGTCTCACACAAGTCACGCATTTATGAATGCACGAACGAATCAAGTCGCGCGCGCGAAGGATCCAATACTTTTCTTGCAGCATGCGGCGCATTAATTGTGCTCCGCCGTGCAACGTAGTTTGATGCATTGATTGTACGATTAAACGCGTAATCGAATGCCGACCTAAAAGGATTGGACATCTAACCGAGAACGGCAAAGATGCGTTTGACAATCTACCGCCAACGCGCATAATACCTTCGTCGTCAAGAAAAGGATCAAGCGACTTTAAGTTACCTTGAGTGATTTTCTTCTCATGTGTTAATTGTTTGATTTCGGATGCGAACACGGTGCTCTGAACGTGTTTTATCCAATAATTTGACGCTTGATTTATAGCTTCGCATTTGGTCGGTATCGGACTTTGTTTATGAATTTTGGCGGCTTTTAATTTTGCTAATGCGGTGATGGCTAATAATCGTTTCCACGAGGAACATTTCGCAAGTATGGAATTAATCGAGTCATCCGGTTGCTTGACACTAGCGACTAAGCATGTCGTTTTCTGCTCTAAACAGTTGTCGTCCGTAACAACGGTTTTTCGCGAAGGCCATTGTTCGCGCGAATTTTTTAACCACGACGCACCTTGCCACCACAACGTGTTTGATTTTAAATTTGTTACTGGAATTCCACGAGAGGCTATGTCCGCGGGGTTTTCTTCGGATGGAACGTAATTCCATTCTACACCGGGTAACGTTTCTTGTATTTGTGAAACTCGATTCGCGACAAATCGTTTCCATTTCGATGGATCTGCCTGCAACCAGGCTAAAACGATCGTAGAATCGGACCAGCAAAACTTAGAAATTTCTGCAAGATTCATTGCGTTGACTACGCGTGACATTAATTCTGCTAATAAAACCGCGCCACATAGTTCAAGACGAGGAATAGTTACTTCTTTTACAGGTGCTACGCGAGTTTTCGAAGTAAGCAACGTGATTTGAACGTCGTCATTGTCTAGGGATTTTAAATAGACAACCGCCGCGTAAGCTTGCATAGACGCGTCCGAAAAACCGTGCAATTCCCACTTACGCCCAGACAAAAATGTACCGGTCCATCGAGGAATGTTAATGGAGGTCAGATTTATCAAGTCGTCGCGGAAATCACACCACTCTTGTTTAAGAGGATCCTGTAATTCAGTGTCCCAGTCTAATTCTTGTTGCCAAAGCTTACGCATAAAAATTTTAGCAGTGATCGAAATCGGAGCAAGCCATCCCAGCGGATCAAAAATACTCGCGATATACGACAAAACTGTTCTTTTCGTAACACGGGCAACTGTATCTGTTTTTACTGTGAAGGAGAAAAAATCATTTCGCGGCTGCCATTGAATGCCTAATACTTTTGTAGGCGAACCGATCTGGAAAGATTTCTCTATGTCGCGAGCGCGTAATTCAGTTGGCAAATCAGAAAGTAAGCACTCTGAATTTGATTCCCATTTTCTTAAGGAAAATCCACCGCTTCTGAGCAATTGCATTGTTTCATTGCGCAATGCTTTGCAATGTGATATTGTGTCGTGTCCGAGCAACACATCATCAACATAAACGTCGCGACTTAAAACTGCAGATGCGTTGGGAAATCGTTCGCGCTCATCTTCGGCGAGTTTCTGTAACACGCGCATGGATAGGAAAGGTGCAGCAGCCGTACCATAGGTAACTGTGCTTAACCTGAAAATGCGCACATTTTCGGAGTCCGAAGGCCTCCAAAATATGCATTGAAACGGCGTGTCATCCGTTGCAACTTGGATCTGTCTGAACATCTTCTCAATGTCAGCAGAACAGACATACTTGTAAACACGCCAGCGTAAAAGAATGTCGAAAAGTTCAAAATGCAGTTTAGGTCCAACGTGCATACAATCATTTAATGATTGTCCGTTGGAACTCCGTGCTGATGCATTGAACACAACGCGGAGTTTTGTCGTAGTGCTTTGTTCACGTATAACAGCGTGATGTGGTAAGAAGTAGCGTAAAGTCGGTTCGTCCTTAAAGTCTTCGTCGGGTGTCATGTGTCCTAATTTCAGATATTCGGACAGAAATTCGTTGTATTGTTTTTTCAACTCTGGATTCTTTGACAATTTTGATTCCAGTTTTTGATAGCAAAACAATGCAACTTTGCGCGTCTCTCCTAATTCGGGAGGATTTGTTTTGAATGGAATACGAACAACGTAACGGCCGTCTCCGCGACGCGTAGTTGTGTTCATGAAAATATTTTCGGCTTTTTGATCATCGGCAGACATGCTTTTATTTGACAAAGTTTCTTCTATCTCCCAAAAAGCACGTAAATTTCGGTCAAGACTTGCAACGCAATTAGTGTGCAAGGACGTAATACGCGTATTAGTTGACACGCGACCGGACAGAATCCATCCTAAAGTCGTTTCTTGTGCAATAGGTTCGTTTGTTTTTCCGACGCGAACTCCGTTTTTTATTATGGAACTGAATACTTCTGCTCCGAGAATCAAGTCAATTGGATTATTTGTATTAATGTCATCGTCAGCAAGCGTTAAATCATTTAAATGTGCGAGATTGCGCACATGCATCGGTACATTATTCTCGTGACTTGTTAATTTAGGCATTACAAAAGCTTTTACTCGAAACATCGCAGAATTCGGCGATATTCCGCTAATATTAAGGGACACAAATGCTTTAACCGCTTGAGACTTTTGAGCACCGATGCCCATGACCGTTATTTTAGTCGGCCTTGATGAGACTTTTAACAGCTGTACCGCCCGCTGCGAAATAAACGAGGACTCGGATCCTTGGTCGATCAGCGCTCGAAAGATCATTGACTTGCCGTCTTTATCGTTAATACAAATTTTCGCGGTGGCTAAAATAACGCGAAATTCTTGACCGGCATTGTGTGCATGTCATGCAGTTTTTTGCAATTTTTCGGGAGGAGGTTTAATAATCGTCTCGGAAGAACGTTTTACTCCGGAGATATTATCATTGTGTAACAACGAATGATGCTTTTTCTTGCAAGTTGAGCAAGTATATTTACTTGGACATGTCGAAGTAACATGACCAGCATGTAAACAATTAAAACAAACGCGATGCTTTTTAATAGCTTCGAATCGTTCTGGTGGGGTTAAGTTTTTAATTTTTGGACAGCTATATAGTTTGTGATTACTTTTGCATTCTGGACAAGACAACGGCGTGACATTTGACGTATGCGCCGAAGTCTTTTTAATCTTTTTCGGGTCATTATTGGAGGAAGGTACTTTCGTACGATTGCTTCGCGCAACTTTTGTCTCGATTCGACTTAACACGAATTTTTTGAAATCGCGATAATTATTTTCAAATTGTTTCGCGGAAATCGAGCGTTCCCAGTCGTCTAGAATGACGTTGTCAAACTTAGCTTTGACGACGCCTAGCAGCAATTCTCCCCATTCGTCAATTTTTGCTCCCAAACTTTTAAGCGACATCAAGTTACTGTTAACTTGATTTAACACCCGTTCGCATTCAGAACAAGGATCTTGAGCTCGCACGACAGGTGCGACAACTAAAAGTTGGTCTATAAATGATTGCGTTAATAGACGCGGATTATCATAGCGGTCTGTCAATTCAGACCAAGCAATGTCAAAGCTTTCGTTACAAGAAGGTAACCCTTTAATAACGTCCTCGGCATTGCCCTTCAAAGCATTTTTTAAATAATTAAATTTTGTCACTTTTGACAAGGAGGTGTTAATCACCATTGAGGAAAAAGACTCCCGAAAACTAAGCCATTGCGCTCTGTCCCCGTTAAACGGCGGGGGTTCAATTCGTTTGAGCATGCCGACAGAGGAGTCTGAATAAAACTCACCATTGATGATTGCGCTTCTTTCGCTTCCGGAAGAATGACTCAATGGAACTTCCGTATGTAACGCACGCCGAAACGCCAGCTTTGAATCGCGAAACAATCGTTTGAAATTATCGAATTGCTTTTCTGCGAAAAAGCTGTTAACATTACGTTGATCATTCGAATATGTAGAACAAAGTTCATAATTAATATTGACACACGATGCCCAACACGATTCGAGTTCCTCTAATCGTAGTTCGAGTTCATCTCGCTGTAGATTTTGAAATGCCGTACTTTGTGTTTCCGCGTGGGCATCACTGATTTCACGCAGTCTTTCTTTGAGTCCGGCCACTAAGGCACTTAAGTTTGTCTTTTTCGGAGGCATTTTCACTTGATTTGTCACTTGTACCGCACAATTTATTGCACTGGTGATTCAAATGCACACAAAACACACTTCCCTTCACTGTTCCTCGATTACCAAGCAAGAAACATCATAATTGTTGAATCCGGCTCGAAGGACCATGTTGAATTGGCTCATATAAATTTGGGTCTTTGTCATGTATATTTTCTTCAATCCAGTTCATAGCTGGCCTTGCTGATAATATTCGAGCACCTATGTCTCGTGAGGAACGAGTAAAGGGTTCAAAACTCGAAAAGAAACACTGATTTTGCGCAACGCGCGAGGTGAAAAAGCCACTAGGGCAAAAACCTCTTATTGTTTATTTTGTAACTTTACAGTTCACTTTGACATAAAAGTTAAACGTATACAATTGTAATATTTCTGGAGTCTAAGTCAACTAGATGCTGCAAGGACTCAGAAAGCACACTGACTTTCGAACTAGAAGTCCGAAAACGCTTCGCTTCATCTACGCCTGTAAACACTTTTTAATTACGCCTACGCGCCTATATCTTCATACAAGTTTTTCCCGGATTGGTTCTGCTTGGAAATTAGTTCAGCCTCTTACATAGTTTAGGCCCAATCCGGACGACGCGTTACATTTCATTTCGTATGAATCGAACAACGACCTATTTATGACTCGCTCGCCGCGGCGATCCCGGGAAAGCGTCCTTGACCACGTGCGAGTTTTCGGGGATCGTTTCGCATCAAGTTACTAAAACGACGGTTATTTTATCAAAAGAAACGCAGTCAAAATAGAGCCTATCGACTTCGACTCCGGCTAGCATTTCAGCGCCGATATAATGAATTTATGACGCGCCTGTTTTGTATTAGTCGAAATAAACAACTAAACTGAAATGCCGTCACACGATACGCATTGAACAAAGTGTTTAGTTTGTTCATTATTCTGACTTATTCTGCGTAAATCAGAATAAACAAGTCAGAAAATTACTTTCGATCTTCGCGTTACAAAATAAACATTTTGACGAATAAGTGATTAACGTTTAGATCGTTTCTTGAAATGCTTAACGTTTCTAAACA
>JABFPD010000660.1:0-10574 GCA_022817545.1 Cremastobaeus sp. ZL-2020 | reverse complement strand
GGCGTTTTCGTTTGTGGGTTTGCCCTTTGTGTCGCCAATGGAGTTGAGGTGGATTATACTAATCAAGACTCTGAACAATTCCGCGAAGCGATAAAGAAGAGTCTGTTACCTTTCGTCAAATAAAAAAAGAAATTTTTTTTTTTGCTTTGAATAATGTGTAGTTCTTTCGAAGGTACCCATTATCCAGGAGGGGCAGTTGTAACGTTTCAACGTTACCTGTCACTTGCTCTTTATTTACATTTTTCGTGTGTTCATGAAAACACACTACATTAAGCCGCTCAGAGTTCTGCTCAATTCACATGAACAGTACTTAGTGTATTGCTGGGATAGTGGCGGCGCCACCTCCCGGCACTATTCATTTACCGACCGAATTCTCGCACATGCGCAATAACGTTATATGATCAGCTGTCATTATTGGCGTTTCCCGAGCAGTTAAATTGTCATCTTGTTACTGCGGCACAATCGGTAAGCTATTCCTGCTCATTTTTCAACAATGGTCGTTGCAAATATCAAGTAATCGTTATTTCCTTTATGTTTGATACTAACCAATCATTCGGCGTCGTGATCCAGTCCACGACCAATCACGGACTTCGGTCGGCCATTTTAATGGCATTACTAACCAGATGGCGCTTTACACGTTTTGTACTATTTTGTTATAATCAATGTTACGATCAGAGTTGTTATTAGAGCTCCCATTATCGAGCAAAGGCAAGTCAAGTTCGAGTCACTGGCTTGTCTTGAACTCCTGGCGCAGAGCGTCCTGGTGAGGATCTCTCCTAAGGGCAGTTCAGGAACTAATTTTTGGTTTGGTGAATGGCAGCAAATAGTGTTGTGTATGTCCTGTTATAGGATTACGCTTCACTATCTTGTGCTACTCATAGTGGGCTATTGCGGAACGTCCTGTTATAGGATTTCTAAAGTACCCACTTGAGGGCGACACTAGCCAGCCGGAGTTAGTTTTAGTCGACCAGTAAGGGCGAGCTGATATCGTGGGGGGGCACAGTGCTTCCTGTATAGGACCACTGCCCTGGTTGGTTAAACTGCCATGTCCTGTTATAGGATTGGAGGTTAACCGCTACACCCGACAGAGAAGGCTCAGCATTGGCTGGTTGGCGTGATTGGACGCCTGGCGGAGAACTAAGTCGCGGCGCGAAGTGTCAGGTGTTCTTGAACAGGTATAATAATCGTGATCAAATTACAGTACAGAATTTGACAGAGGCGACATCTGGTGACCTATAGGCGATTCTGCATTTTGACTGTAAAGTCAGGTGAGAAGTCTAACGATAAATTTATTTTGAGTCGAGAATTAAAGTTTATTTTCTTTTTCAAGTCTTTGCTCATAGCGAATGAAAATTCGCCTTTCATGTTGTATTATTCAAAGTTAAATTTTGTTTTTCTAATGCCCGCTCAACGAGTAAAGAATCTAAGTTCAGTGATGACATCTCATTGAATATTGATCCATGATTAAATTCAAAAAGCACAGTTGTGAAAATTGAGCTTGAGATCTGAGGACATTATTCAATACTCTAAAATGGCGGCTTTATTTTAGTTGGTCATACTAAGCTGAACGTTACAAATGGCGCCCAACGTGGGGCGGGCATAGAGACATTCCTGTTCATTTATTTTGAATAATTTCGTTATATGTATCTCATAACCTAATTTAACATACACACCTCCTCCAAATTTAGAGTTAGGGTGCGTTCAATTTGTTTGAGATATAAACATAGCTTTAGATTGAGAAGTGGTCTATTAGTTGCGATTCAAACCTTTAAATTTATTTTGCGCAACAAGAGGTTGGATTGAATATAGGTTCGTTGCGAAATGGTTACCACTCGCGAAATGGAGAAGAAGGAAGAAAAGAAAACTATTCCAACCCCTCCACAAATTGAAATTAATGAAACGGCTTCAGTTTCATCCTACCGTCCAACGAGGGAAGAGGTACAGTCGGCCCGAGATAAATTAAAACCAATCGACCAGAGGTCTACGAAGTCGTCGGTTAAGTCGAAAAGGAGTTCGAAGAAGGATGCAAAATCTAACATAACCGAAATATCGACCAAGGAGGAAATTAAGGACGATAGTAAGGAACAAAGCACCGAAGGCAATTTAGATTCAGTATTGGCTACCCTGAAATCGGTCAAGGTGCGACTCGATAACATGCGCTCGAAGCATATTACGTTCGAGGAAACAATAGGAGAGATGCATGATAGAATAAACCAAAGTGAATTGGAACGCGCAGAATACCGAGTGGAGGTATCCCGCACCATAGACGAAAAATTCAAGAGTTATGACTCAAGATGGAAAAATTGGGAAAGCGCAGTCGCGCAGACCTCTACGTTTGTCGCCCGAGTCGCAGAGGAACAAGAAAGGCTCCAGAAAACAGTGGAACAGTTGCCAACACTAAACAATTTTTCGTTTCCCCGAAACATTAGTCGAAAATTGGAAGCCCCTATCTTCGACGGAAAACGACCAAAGAAATTTTTGTCGGAATTAGCTAGTTACTTAGAAGCCACCACGCCATCTCCACAGGAAGAAATATGTATACTAAGTCAATGCTTGAAAGGCAGCCCCAACGAATGGTGGAATATGGCAAAACCAGATATACATAATTTCGAAGAATTCAAAATCAAGTTCCTGCGCAGGTATTGGAACGAAGATATCCAGAGCAAGATACGATACAATCTGGAGTTCGGATACTTCAATGAGAAAGGTAACATGAGTCGAGCGGATTATGCGATCAGAAAAATCAATGACGCTAGGGACTTGTCACAACAACTGACTAATAGAGAAATCGTACGTCTTCTATCAAAACATTTTTCTGAGGAAGTTCGAACTGCCTGCTTGGTGAGAAAGATTGAGGACC
Source organism: Cremastobaeus sp. ZL-2020 (assembly GCA_022817545.1). Classification (NCBI taxonomy): domain Eukaryota; kingdom Metazoa; phylum Arthropoda; class Insecta; order Hymenoptera; family Scelionidae; genus Cremastobaeus; species Cremastobaeus sp. ZL-2020. The sequence goes on along the minus strand of JABFPD010000660.1, from coordinate 7,714 downwards.
TAGATGAGTTGTTATCTTTACTAGATTCCTTCGATCAGAGTGGTCAAATCAACTCCCAGAGACGTAACAATCCGAATAGACCACAGGCTACTGCTACGGATCAGCGTAACCCACCACCAAACGATACCCGTGCGTTTCATCAACAGGGAAACAACAACCGACCCAGCAACGCCCCAAACAACTACCAACATCGCAATAATAATGCTCCTAATAATTTTTCAAGAAGTAACAACGCTCAAGTACGTACCCTGGGGATGGATGAAGAAGAACCAATTCATGAAGAACCCCACTCGGAAAACTTATAAAGCCCTCATGCAATATTGCTTCTCTCGCCACCTCTACGAAGCGTACACATGAAGGGTTAAACAATGAGAAAGATAAGTGCAATGAAGGTCAAGATATGGTTACGAAAGATGCCAACCTTCATAAATGCCCATTTTTAAATATTAAGTTAGAAGGAGTGGAAGTTAAGGCACTCGTAGATACAGGAAGCGAGATCACATGTATCTCCGAACAATTCTTTATCCGAAATATTAAAGTCTTCGAGAAATGTCCTAATCTACCAATTACAAACCTTACCGTCTCTGGAGCAACAGGTGGGAGACCAGTGAGAATTAAGAGCCAAATTTACATTAGCATCAATTTCAACGACTCTGTGTTGGATCACACTTTCGTTATCATTCCGAAGTTGGAATGCGATTGCATTATTGGAGTTGATTTATTGAAATTTTTGAAAAGCGACATTAGCTTTGCTGAAAATTTGGTCTCGTTTAACAGTGATATTGGAGAAGTCAAATTGGATATTGTGGTAGGAGAAGACGAAGAAGCATCAGATATCGATGAGTCGGTACACAGGAAGACACGAAAATTGAAGGTGGACGATATTGAGGTCACCGATGCAGAGATACACGAAGTGTGTCAAAAGGTGGAAAATGTTACCGAAGAAGAAAAAATTAAGCTGTTTAAATTAATTAAGGAATACAAGGATATCTTCCGCAAAATACCTGGAAGAACTCCATACTACGAACACGTTTTCAAAATGAAAGGAGATAAAATTTTCAATTCACGGACATATCCGATTCCAATGAAATATCGTGATGCCGTGACTGCAGAAGTCAACCGTATGCTCGATATGGATATAATTCAACGATCGGATAGCCCATACATAAACCCCCTGGTTCCAGTTATCAAGAAAAATGGAGAAGTCAGATTATGCCTCGATGCTCGGAAAGTAAACGAACTAATGATTGAGGATCGGGAAACGACCGAAACCCTGGAGGTCCTGTTCCAAAAATGTCACGGAGTCAAACAAATGTCGAGTCTAGACCTGACCAGCAGTTTTTGGCAAGTTCCTCTACATCCCGATTCCCGCCAATACACTGCTTTTCTGCACGAAGGAAAGTGCTACGAATTCAAAGTCGTTCCTTTTGGTTATAAGACCAGTTCCGCAGCTCTAATTCGAGCGTTAGAAAAAGCACTCAGAGAGTTAGCAGATAAAACTCTTACTTATGTGGACGATATTCTAGTTATTTCTAGAAATTTCCACGATCATTTAGCTTCGTTGCGTAAAACTTTCGAGATGTTACGATTACATAATTTTACGTTAAAGCTAAGCAAGTGCGAATTTTTCCGAAGTGAAATTAAGTTTTTAGGACATATCCTGTCCACTAAAGGGATTAGCACCGATCCCGATAAACTCCGTGCTATCCAAGAATTTCCGCTACCAAGGAACTTGAAACAGTTACGCGGATTTCTTGGAACAGTAAATTTTTATGCTAAGTTCTCGTCAAAGCATTCCCAGGCGACTGTACCTCTCTTGGAATTGTTAAAGAAGGGAGCTAAGTTCGAATGGAACGACGAAAGGATCGAAGCATTTCATCAAGTAAAGAAATTATTTTTAAAGGAAGTTACCATAAACTTCCCTGATTCCAATAAGGGATACATATTGACCACAGACGCCAGTGACTTCGCCTTGGGAGCTGTTTTATCACAACTCGACGAAGCTGGTCAAGAAGGAGTTGTTGCTTTCGCTAGTCGTACGCTGAAGGGGCCAGAAAGGACCTACACTACTACCGAAAAAGAATTACTCGCCATTAAATGGTCACTTGAGAAGTTTCAGTCATTCGTATGGAGCGCCGAGATAGTCGTGAAGACTGACCACAAAGCATTGACATTTTTGAAATCATGTCGCTTGATGAACTCACGACTAACCCGCTGGATCATGTCCCTTCAGGATTACGATTTGAAGTTGGAACACTTCGAGGGAAAGAAAAACATTGTAGCAGATTCGCTTAGCCGATTTGCCATGCCAAATTCTCCAAACACTCAGAATGGACGCATAGTTCTCCACTCTTTAGTGAGAAACTTTTCTAAAGACTTAGCCAAGAGAATGCGCAACCTTCACCACGAACAGGAGGACGACCAGGCCTTGAAGGATATCCCTCACAGCAAATGGATTGATGGCAAACTATGCAAAGAAACCCCCTCTGGATGGAAAATCATATTGCCCAATTCAATAGTAACACCCATCATCGATGAATGCCACGAAATCTACGGCCACATTGGAGCAAAAAAGTGCTACTTATTGCTCAACGAGGACTTTTACTTCCCCAAATTGGCTCGTAGAATCAGGAAACGGATTGCTAGCTGCGACTCCTGTCAACGCAATAAAGTTGCAAACCAATTGTCTTACGCAAGTTTGCAGAGCATCATCCCTACTGGACCCAACCAATTATTATCAGTGGATTATTACGGTCCATTGCCAACTGGCAGGGCAGGCACGAGATATATCCTGGGTACGATCGATGTATTTAGCAAACTTGTAAAGCTATACCCATTGAAAAAGGCAAACACCGCCGCCACCCTTGATAGAATCCTACACGATTATATACCTAGATATGGCAAACCTGCAAAAATTCTCTCGGACCAAGGTACTCAGTTTACCTCCAACAAATGGAAAGACACTTTGAGGGCACATGGGATTCTTCCAGTCTTCACATCAATTCGTCACCCACAAGCTAACCCTATAGAGCGGATAAATCGTGAGTTAGGTCGTTTCTTTCGGACACTACTCAACAAACGACACACTGCCTGGACTAACCATGTTAGCATTATCGAGGACTGCATTAACGAAAGCCCTCAAGAAACAACGGGACACATCCCCAAAGTAATCCATTCTGGAACCAAACCCTCAAAGCCATGGGATGAGTTCGTCTTAGAGAAACCCACTAGAAAAGACTACCGAGAGATCTTAAAGATAGTGCGGGACAACCTCGACAAGGCTGCAAAAAGGAGAAAGAAATATTTTGATGAAACTCATAAGCTACACTCGTTTGAGGTGGACGAATTGGTGCTAGTTAAAGCATGTAACTTCTCCAATACGTCAGAGAAACTCGTAGGAAAATTCCTACCACTCTATGAGGGACCTTATCGAATCTCCAAGAAAATTGGTGCCAATTCGTACATTTTACATTACCCAGATTCCGATACTGAACGAGGAATGTACAATTCCGTCGATATGAAGCTTTACGTTAAACGAGAACACTAATCTGATATCATTATAGCTTTCCATTATGCCTAAGGGAAGAGGAGCATATGCTAGAAGGATGGCGCGCCGACGAGAGGAGAGGACAACCAAAACACTGGACGAGATCACTCGAAAACTGGCCGACATCGAATTTATCGAAGAACAACAGGACCGCCGTCAAGAGATGGAACGGAGAATTCGCGAGCGAATGCGGAACTTGTCTGTAAAGACAATCCATATTCCCCCCGAATAACTAACATGTACCGTCTTGTCCGTCCTGTCCATCATCATATTCCCTCCTCGGCATTTCTTAACAAGTGTTCTCGAGTAGTTTTCAGCCGTCATGCCGAAGCTTTCCGCCTCACAATTGCGTCGAGAAGCCCGTCGGGAAGCTGAGTCCCGAGGGGAAAAGCTAACTGACGACCAGGTTAGAGACCGGGCTCAAATTCGATTAAATCAATCCATAGAGGCCACTCGAGCGAAAATCCACCAAATCGCCTCCAATCTGTCAGTCGTCCAGCAATTCATCCGTAGCGGATCGATCTCCTCTGATTCACTCGGAGATTGCGCCAGTTACCATCGTTCTCTTACGCAGAAGGGCGTCTACTTAGCAAGGCTCATGAAGATACAAAACAACACCATCGCATACGATCGCCAATGTCATCTGACCAATGCTAACAACCAACCTCACAACCCCATGTTTCCGTTTCTTATGAAAGCCCCAGTCGTCGATGAAATTAATTTGAATTGCCTCAAGGGAAAAAGATGGCTAAACGATCAGGTTGTCGACAGCTTTTTATATACAATCACGGCCAGCTTCCCTGACATTTGTGCGCTACCACCTATGTTGTTCTCCAAATTTGCCTTGTTCGGACACCCTGGGGTATGCAAATGGACCACACAATTTGATATCTTCAAAGCCCGCCGTATCCTGATACCCATATGTGAGACTCATCATTGGACCTTGGTTGTAGTGGATCCCTCATCGTTCACCATCACTGTCTATGACAGTCTCAAGACCAATCGTTTGGCACAAGCCTTACGGATAATGGACTACTTGCGTTCGGAGGCCACTTGTCGGGATTTCCTCACTCCCTCAGTCTGGAACTGCAACGTCAATCAAAACACCACCCTCCAGAAGAACGCGTACGACTGTGGCGTTTTCGTTTGTGGGTTTGCCCTTTGTGTCGCCAATGGAGTTGAGGTGGATTATACTAATCAAGACTCTGAACAATTCCGCGAAGCGATAAAGAAGAGTCTGTTACCTTTCGTCAAATAAAAAAGAAATTTTTTTTTTGCTTTGAATAATGTGTAGTTCTTTCGAAGGTACCTCGACAACGAACAACAGTTTTATGAGGAACTCGAAGCTGAAAACAATCCTGAGAAGGAACAAGTCTTGTTTGTTATCGAAGCTGAACAGGAAGATGCTCTTCACGAGAATCCACCAGATAATCAGATCCATAATGAGCTAATTGGACAAAATGGTAAAATTTCATAAGCAGTTTTTCTGACTTATCACTGAAACCCTACTTTCATACAAAAAATTTAAATGACGTATGACTGATTCTCACTTAACAAACTACTGATTTCACGAATTCATTTGAGTATATGCGGGGCTCAGAATATTCAATCTACAACCTAACGTTAATATTGACAAAATTAGTAAGTACTGTATACTGACATTAATTTTATTAAAATTATTTCATTTCACATTATTCATATAAATAACATAAGATCAAGAATGATTATTTTTTTCAAAGATATTTTTACTTTTGCTCGTATCATGTAATATTTGTACAATATCTTTTTTACATATAATGTACGTGTCACTTGGATTCTACCCTTGTCAATGCTCTATTCATATTAAACGTATACAATTTTATGAATGAATTAACATTGTTTATTGTTGTGTTATCCACGTTCATAAAATATTTCAACTATGAAGGCAAACATTTGTACAGTATTTAGTTCAGTCGTTAGCGTATATGCCTGGATCATTTGGTCAACCCTGACAGTTTAATGTGCAATACCCGCCATCTCGGCCTGCATGTGAATATCTGCTATTTCAGCTTAATTGACTTGAATGTCAAAAGGTTATTGTTATGTGCCATCGTTGTGAAAGTGAGGTTTTCATAAAAGCCTACTTATTTTTTCTTATTTGTAACTCTGATATTTTTTTATTCATTATAAAACTACTGATAAAGTAATGAGTTTTTTTGTTTTCATATTTCAATGAAAACCAATTAGTACAGTACTCTACCATTCTTCTACGCATGTTAAATTGCGCTCTGCAATCAAACTGTGTTTTTTTGAAAGAAAAACCTTTTTAATTATTATAAATAAATACCCTAACTCCGTAGCACGACTTAATGCATCAGCTTAAAACATATTGAGTAATTACTATTTATGCATTTACGAAAAATACTTATCTTTTATATATTATGTTGATATATTTTTTAATTATTTAAAATAAAATAAATTATCATAAATTACATGAAATAAAAAGAAATTCATATCGAAAACCGAATTATGAAAAGTATTGCAAAAATTTTTTTCTACAGATTTTGCGAAAGAGATGTGTGCGAAACGTTGCCATTGTACCTGAATACTAAAATCCTTACGTCATTCAACGACATTGTGATATTATAGTATTATAATATTATAATATTATATAGTAATTAATTATAGAGCGATAAAACTTTTGTTCCTTTTGTTCCAACGATGGCTGTGGCACAATTAATCCTATAGATATAAAAAGCGAGCAATCATGTGATGAAACGTCCACTACAAATAACAGTCGAATGTAAATCACTTTCTTATAAGTCATAATTTTTAGTTACAAAAATTGTTTAGATTAGCGTAGATGTATTAATTAATGTAAATGTCATTAAAAGTGCATTATTTAATTTACTGAAAAAAGTACCAAATGTGATATAGCTATATAAATGTATTTGTAAGAGAAAGTGAAAACTCCATTATTCTCAGAAAATTAAAAATGTACCGTAAACATGAAGATTTGTGATTCTCGCTTTATTAGTGCCTGAAATGAAACTCATTTTTTTATTACACACGATATTTTATACGATACATTTTAAATGCGCTTGACATTTGTTATTTGATAATATCAAAATTTTAATTTCATTGGCGATTTCTTGTGCGAAATTTGATTTCGGACAAATAATAATTTGCGTTCTTAGAATTATATTTAGATAACATGCATTAAATTTCAAATTTGAAAATTTAGTAAGATATTGTACTCATTATAACACATTCGTTTACAGTTGCAAATGTATCATGAAAAAATTTGATTAATAATGTGTTCTTTTTATTCCATAAAACAAATTTTATTCCTACACAAAATCGAAATTTGTCGACATAATAATTATTAAAGTAAACGGCTATAGAATGTTGAAATGGGTTACTTTCAATGTGAAAGAAAATATCTGAGGTTAAAAGGAAAATCAACTTAACTCCATTTTTTATTATTGTGAGTAAAACGTGTTCAAAATTTAATGTTCCCATTTTCTTCCATACTAAAAAATTTCATTATGAGCTCCTATTTTTTAAAATAATTGATTTCATAAAAAAAGGAGTATTGAAAAACAAAATATAGGTCCAAAAGAGTGTAAAATTACAACAAACTCAATTTTTATGAAACATGGAGTTAAGTCGTTTTTCCTATGAGCCAAAGATATTTTTTTTATAAATATTTATTAATGTTTATTTATTAAAATTTTTATTACATCTTAACTCCCTACAGTACAATATCATATCACTAAATTAAATTTCATTTTGATAAATTTTTGAGAATTCCCTGAAAATAAATGAAAATAATTTAGAAAAATTAGTTTCAAATTCAAATGCAATTACACAGGCTTTAATTCATTCATTATCAATCATTTTCGTTACCATTTACTTCTATTATTATTTCCCACATTCTGACATCGGATAAAATGCATCTCAATTTTGTACATGTGAATTCACCTTAATGTTTTCCCCTAGATTTTTTTTTAGTATCATCGTAATTTAGTAGCAACATTGTTTTCGGGCCAACCAAGTTTAAGAGGAATATCTTTTAGCATTAAAAAAATCTAAGGGCTACATCTTTTAGAATTTATTGACTTTCCGGGAAATGTTATTTTGGCTTTATTTCTTTTTGGAGCAACATATTTTTTCCAATAACGAATG
>JABFPD010000659.1:0-10573 GCA_022817545.1 Cremastobaeus sp. ZL-2020 | reverse complement strand
ATTTGAGTGGATTTTTATGATCGGCAAATATGTAAATATGTATCTAAGCATACAAGGTATTTTCATATTAAAAAAGGGTACGTATCAATTTTGTGGCGATTTCTACGAAGAAATGCAGCATATCACCATATAAGCCAGCCAAGAAAAATGAAATGTGATTCTTAGCGCATGCATAATGAATTTCTTACATCATTCAATATGGTTCAAAATAATTTGCATCCGACCACCTATGTTTCCGATGCTCATATCGGACCCACGGCTGCTAGGCTGTCTGTATCAAATTTACGTAATTTCAAGTTACTCCATCTCTCTTTTAAAGACGATTGAAGACGAATCCGTCTTGATGGGTTAATGTATATTAGAGAACTTACTCCAATTGTGGAGTTACAGTATACAAAGTTAGAACTTGCGATAATAGGAATTACAAGCGTGACAGAACATCGAAGTTTCAGTGGAATAACTGTCATTCTACCATTTACCGCAGGAACCTACTTAACGATAATTTACCCCACAACCGTAACATATTTTCGAAATCACAACTCGCCCATTCAACCCTCCACTCAACTTTCACCAACGGAAGTCACTTGGCGTCGCAATTTATACTTCTAATTTGAATATTCTCACATAACCAACATACAATCGCACAGCCGTTTCTGGCACGTGTTCCAATCTGTAGCTGATTGTCTAGTCTGATTAAGTTATTTGTCAACACCCAAACGAACATGTATCGGCCCTATCTGCTACCTTTTGAAGATAATCAGGACGCCGACATTCTCTCGGCTATTCCCGAAATATGGATCCTAATAAGATAACGCCCGTGAATCTTATGCAATGAAAATCCACGCTTGCGGAGCCAGAGCATGCATGTCTTTTTGATAAATCATTTAGCAGATATTTAGCGAAAAACGTGTCAGTATGGTTCGCAGTAAACGAAACGTGAAACGGATCTCACCCCGATAATTAAACCTTCGCACAATTTATTTCAGCTTGTACCGGGAATCTGAAAGCGACCCTCTTTCGCGAGTATATTTTTCTGCGATGCTTTCAAGCTTTGAGAAGCCAAATAACGGTCTTTATATGTACGAATACACACAGTTTGAGTACAGCACCGTAACAAGACGGAAATTGTTTACCGTTCACGCAATTTTTATGCAGTTTATGAAGACATCTGTAACAAATTCGAAAAAAACGTTACATTTTGTTTGCTTTTATTTATGTTTATTCGCTGTTTGCACTTGTCCTCAAATAGCCGCGTTGCGGACAGAACGATGTTGATTTTCCCCTTTGTTTTGTATGCTTGTTTACATTTTTTTAGCTCTTTCGGGTTTGAACCTGTTTATTGTCCATAGCCTTTGTTCAAGGTTATTATGCCTGGCATTGAGTTTCCACTTTGTTTTGGGGTTATTTGGGTTAAGTCGTTGGAATTCCGGCGGATCGGCGAAACCCTGCATCAAGCATGTATAATATCCACATTGTCATAATTAGTTTAACGGCAGAGGGAAAGACGGCCCTGAACTAATCGGTCTCGCTTGGCGTTTCAGTGATCAGTTGTTAGCGTCGAAGTTCGTCGGTTCAATGCATAATGATTGGCCGCGAGTCGCCCGTTTGCGTTCGGAAGTAATAATGACCAGCGATGTTGCGCGCAATCAAGTGATATGGGTGTGAATCTCTGCTTGGACTCGCTAATTATTATCATCGTTGCGAATTTGGTGCTGAGGTACCTCGGCGTTTGCGAAATCTGTCTGCCGTACACCATTGTCCTCACTGTCTTCTTCATCATTTGCATCTTTTCGTGAGTTCGATCAATCAATACCGACGCTTTCACCTAACCTGACTTTTCTCGATTTAACTTCCGCGAACCACGAAGTTACCACCATATCATCCATTATCAGCGAGTAGTTTTCAGCCCTTCATCACTTAAAATATTTCAGTTTTCCCTGAAATACGCGCAGACAAAAGACCCTCCTCTCAGTTTTACGAAAATAGTTCATTTCAGTTTTCAATTTGAATAGTTCATAAATGTGCAAGCTCTGATAGAATCAGGGTACCGGCAGCTCGGAGGGATCTGACACAAATGCGCAGTATAATAAATAATACCCGGGGAATTCAGTGTGTCCAGGAGCGTTGAAACTAACGACGACTTTTACGCTCGAGTGAAATTTACCAGACGTTTATTTTAACTCTGTCTGCGAAACTTTGACTTTCCAATGTCAAATTTCTTTGCCAAGTACTCGTTTTACGAGCCGACACTCACTAATGATAATTAATATCCAATAATGCCAAATACTGTAGCCGGTCAATTCGCAAATATAATACATGGAGACGGGTTACTGTAAGGTCAGCAGTGGATAAAGTCTAGGCGCTACCGAGCGCGACATTGCAAATTTGTGGGTCAAGTGGGTCGCTATTAATAGTAATTATAAGTCGCTGATAGCCGCCCCAGGATAACGTACGTAAATTCTAAATAGTACGTAGGTCGTCTGCATATCAATTACTGTCGACAGATTTTCATGAGCAAACTTTATGCTCACTTCTACTGGTAGAAGGAAACATCGTAGAAATAGAACCGTGTATACATTACAGTCCGAATTGTGTCAGATTGTCTCTCTAATGCTAATCACATTCCGATCACACATGTCACTGCATTCGCACTTTTGCGGAAGGACCTCGTGTTCAGTAATTATTGTGCACTGTGTAGAAAAGTTGAAGGAAGATTTCGTGAAAATACAATATTTCGGAATCACTTATAAACGTAAATTATTATTCTGCTAGGATGACTAGATTCTCGTTTTTCATGAAAATGTATGCTTCGTTTTTATTTCCGTCAATTCTGACGCTTGAGTTCCACGCCAGAGTTGTGTTTGCTACACATTTTCTGTTTCATTTTGTTGCTTCCTTCCGTTAGTTACAATTTCCCTCCAGTTCCCTTGCATTTTGTTCGACACTGTTTTAGATTTATTGTCGACATTATACACCTTCCATCTGTTGTTTCGGACGTATTTGTTCTGCTAATTTTCTTCTTACGTTGCTTATGTTGGTTTCTCTCCATTATTCTGAAAAGTATTTTTGTTTTTGTATGTTATTAAATATATTTAGTAAAATTCCACCTTAAAAGTGTCGCAATTTTATACATTTCGGGAAAACAATATAACTCCAAAATAGCATTTGTTATTATTAGCATTTGTTTATTATTATGCATTTTTTTATCAGGTAGATTTCATTTTATTTCTTTCGTTCGAATGTTGAATATTTTCTTACTGCTAATCCTCTCGTCATCTGTAGAAAGTAGCAGACATAATTACGTGGATAAATTTTTAATCTAGGAATGTACGCTGTATATCTAGAGCCCGAGCTGTGACGATTCTTTATTGGCGCAGTTGTGCGCGAATAATCTAAGTTTCCGCTCGATGCCATAAAGTCCAGATATAATTAAAATATGCAATGCGTGGGTGCGTATGCGTTAAGGAGTTAAGGCGAAAATAAATTTCGAGCGCGAGTATTTGGTCCTCGGTATTGAATCACTTCATTTTTGTTATGAATGCACAAAATCACCGTAGTAAACGGGCGAACATGGTTGAAGGTAAAAAAGCCCGAAGGTAGAGAGCATTTTTTATCATGGCCACCAGAGGGCTAAAAAGCTAGAGTCTCATTCGCTTCTATTGGCGCAGATAAAACAAAAATGCATCTAGACAATAAAATGTAACTTTCCAGCCTTGAATATCATTACTTTAATCTTTAACCCCCTGTGTCTAAAAGAGATGATAAAAGCAAGTTATCACTGCAAAAAGAAGTTATTCACTTTAAGACATTTTTGTAATTTTGAGACTTTTATTGTGTTTCAAATTGAAAAATGAGTCGGAAGAAATTTCACAAAGTGAGTCACTTCTTTTAGCAGTGTTAAGCTTATTTTTGGAATCTTTGTTACTTCAAAACGTTGTCTTCGTGATAATATTCTATTGACGTTTCTGCATAGATTTTTTATACATACTTTTGATGCATTGGAGGGTTAAGGGTCAATTAGACTCAATTTAGTATATCATTATTCCACTAATTATTCTTCTTATATCCAAGACACCATTTCCATGTTATGCATAAGACATCGCCTCAGGACGGCATCATACATTAAGCTCGATGTAACATGTTTCAAATTGTTTATATTACTAAAAATCGATATATAATGAAAACCAGTCCGCGATGTTATATTCTGTGAATGAGACACAAAGATAATACGAAGGTATTTTAATTGGAATTATTTTTGCACTATTTCTGTTTCCTAAAAGCTATGGTTTTAGAAGAAAGACTCGTAGATCTAAGATGGTATCGTCCTTTTTTCATTTCTCTTTTATTCGTTTATAAGAGGATTGGACCAGCTTTTTCGACAGAACTGATCTCAGTAGGGCTATAAGTATTATCTAAATCAAGCATTGAGATTCGATCCGTCCTCGAAGGCTGCTTTAAGTTGTACGTTCAGGATTCGATTTAGATATAAATAAAATCGGAATTTATTTCTATTCTTTTATCATATTACATACGAAGAAAGTGCGACAATTAAACTTCCCTAGCTAAGGCGTCCAAATGAAAGGTAATTTTTTGGTGAAATTTCCGAACGAAAAGTTTTCTTTGAAATCATTTCGTCGGTGTAGTCGAAGAAGGTGCAACGTCAAATGTTTCTTCAAAAAGGTGCAACGTCAAATGTTTCTTCAAAAAGGTGCAACGTCAGAGAAATATTTTTTCTTGTCAGATTTAAGTTGGCAACACTTGCATGATAATGACAATTTATTGTTTCTTCATAAAAAATTACAGATATTTCTACGATTATAAAATCATAATAATAATAATAGTAATAATATGAAAAATAATATAATATAAAAATGTGTTTACGTTTTTGTATCTTGCTCATAGTTAGCTATAAATTGCTTATTTACTTATTGAGTTCAGCGCCGCAAAGGTTTTGTTAGAAATATAATATATTTTAGTAATATTATAACTTATACAATTCATAAAACGTGTTAATATTATAAATATAATTTAATAATAATAATGATAATAACAATAAATATATGCTTATAAACAATAAATAATAATTAAAATAATATGTATAATAATAAATTATTATTATGATTTTATATTCATAATAATATTTGAAATTTTTAACAATAAATTTTCTATATTCATTTTATTATCATGCAAGTGTTGCCAACTTAAATTTGACAAGAAAAAATGTTTCTTTGACGTTGCACCTTTTTGAAGAAACATGTGACGTTGCACCTTTTTGAAGCAACATTTGACGTTGCACCTTTTTGAAGAGACAACTGACGTTGCACCTTCTTCGACTACGCCGACGAAATGATAATAGTACTTGTGCTAGTCAATCCACGCGAGCGTATCGAGCGTGGAAAGATTCTAGACTTGCTTTCCCGCACTTGCTTGGATTCTTTCGTCCCACTTTTTGGGGAGCAAAATAGGGACTTTCGTCCCGTAATTGAAAAAAAATTTTTTTCGTAAATGAACTCATAGCTTGTACATTCAAGAACAGTTCCTTTTTTAAATACTTTAAAATATTTGGATTCTAACTTTTGAGTCATCCTTACTAAAAAGCAAGAGTGTTATCCATCTTTTGATTTTCACATTCATTTTCCCCATTTTGTCTACGACGCAACAGTTTCGTCATTATCATACTGTACAATTTACTAAAAAAAAGACTGCTTTCAGACACTTTTTTATCGACTTTTTGTTCGAAAGTGTTTTTAAAAAAACTACTTGTTTTTGTAGTATAAGTTCATTAAATGAAAATTTTATTTTTTTTCTTTTTTTTTCTTTAGTATCGATATTTCTAGGCAATACATTGTCGACGTTTCGGTCTGTGAAACAAGTCTTTTTTTTCCGTGTATATATTTTATTTTATATTGAGATAATACACGGAAAAAACGAAACATCAATGACTGATGTTCCAACAAAAATTTCAATTGTTTATCACTTCATGTTAGTCAACAATTTCAGTCGATCAATCGTGCATTTCCAGTACATTAATAAATGATTGACTGAAAATGTTGACTGAAGTGAAGTGATCAGTCAATGATGCACAATCGAAAATTTTGTTGGTACACGGAAAAAAATTTCAGTTGATACTAACTTGGGTCCCTGAGGAGAATTCAGCCAACTTTTGAACATGGAATAATTAAATAAAATTCAAAGCTTTATTCTCTAAAATCCGTATAATTAACACTTATTTCGACAGTTCCAAACCGTACTGTGCAGATATGCAGAAATTTTACCAAAAAAATGTTTGGATCGGTTATTGAACCTATATTCTCGGGGTATAAGGCATACGAGGATAACCGCTGGACTACTTTAGCACCCCTACTAGAGCACAGTTATTGTTTTATCGTGGAAGGAACTTTAAAAATAAAAATAACGAATTTTTTCACGTAATTTTTACTTTTAAAAGAATGTTTATTTCCAATATGAGCCTTATTTATGGCCCTCACGTTGTTTATTTTAACGAGAAAAGATAATTTAACGTTGATAAAACCTTTATAGAAGAGTTCAGGTTTGACATAACATTAAAGTAATGTTCAAATAATGTTAACTGCAAAATTAATATAAGATATTATAATAGGATTGAAAATGTTCAAATTTTTTTGTTCTTGGTATAAAACTGATTTTTGACTTCAGAATAAATTTTATTGCTGTTTTAATGATAATGAAGGGGACTACCAACCAAAAAAATGTGTAAAATTGGAAAAAATTGAAAAATTTTGTATTCATTTTTTTGATTCTTTAAAGTGTCCTCTTTAATGTGATTAAATTGTTTTTTCGAAATTCAATTTAAAAAATGATACATTTTCCCAACTTCAAATCGATGCTGTAATCGAACGCAAATTCAATTATTGAAAATTTTTTCGGACGGATTTTCTTTAATTAATGAATAATAAATTTATTAACAAGAATGTAAAGAAAACACATGAAAATGGGCCATTTTTTCGCGCTATTTTCGCTTTGTTTACTAATCAGCATGTAATTTTTGTTTAAAATTGTTTATTCAAAGTTCATCTGTATAAAATCTAGCCCTGTAAAAAATACGGACTAAAATAAGATCAAAATAATCGGTTAAAAATTGGACACTGAATATCTTTGATTATAGCCAAATTTTCAACAATTATTTATAATTGAGCAATAAACAATTAATTTGTATCCACTTTCTGTTTGAATGCTACATGTATTATACATGTAGCATTATAATAATACAATACAAAATGTACTAGAATATGTAGAAAAGAAAGAAATAATGTAGAAAATTGTTATGGTTCTTGTACTAGATATGGGCGACAATGACTTATTATATTTTGGAAAAATTGTAAAAATATTTGTTCATCAAACAGATATATTTTTATTAATGCAACCCTTGATAGCGACAAGCTTCGATGAACATTTATTTGCATATGACGTTTCTGAGAGTGAAACTCTCGTACTAAAAGATGTAGAAGAACCCGAGGCGATTTTTTTGAGCCTCAAACGAGCCTCAATAGGCCTCTTTCTATTGTACTAAGTGAAAAATATGTATTTATAGGCCTCATACTAGCCTCAACGGGCCTCAGTGGAAAAAATATTGTGTCTGACAGAACTCAGTTCGGCCTCTATAAGCCTCATTATACCTCAAACAAGCCTCTTCAGACCTCACAATAAAATATACGTGTTTTTTGTAAAATTAACTAATTATTATCGAAGCTTCTGACAGTCATAATATACCAAAACCAATTACAAAATCCATTTGTCAAACCAATGGGCAAAAGCCTGTTCATACCGAAGCACAAATCTTGACACCTCTCTAATTATTCTGATTTTTTATTTTCAGAAAAATTTACTATAATATTTATTAATGTTCAAAATTGATAAAATGAAAATATTTTAATACTCATTAAATAAAAAATTGTAATCAATAAATATTATCGGATGAAACCATTCATCATGAACAAAAGAAACTATATCAAAGGTGCAATTTGTTCCGATACACGGAGAAAACTAGATATAAAAATTTAACATTAAATATAATAAAGCTGTGACATACTTAAATTAATGCACAATATTATTATTTCCATGTAAGAATATACTATGTACGATCGTAAAATTTCATAAATAGTGAATTTTAATATATGAATATACTAAAATTAGTGCTGTTGGGCATTGTTTCGATTATGAATAACTTCTGACGTTATCTAGTACAAAGCCGCCATAGCTCAGGGAGGAGGAACACAGGATAGAAGCTGCCTCAACGCCAAGGACTTGGGTTCGATTCTCATCGAAGGAATTTTCCAGGAAAATAGACTTCAGAATTAAAAGTTCATCACCAAATAATAAAAATTATCAATAATATGTAAATGATCAAATTTTTATTTTAAATATGAATCGTTGTAATTAGCTAAACTTTTTGAGTATATATGTTACAACTTTACTATTGAAAAATTTTACTTCTTGGCTTATTAAATAACGAAATGCTAGATTTTGTTCTCTCCATGTAATTATTTGAGGCCTAGAGAGGCTTGTTTGAGGGCATTATAAACAGGCCTCTTCAAGCCTCAAACCGGCCTCAAAACATGTAAAAGCAGAACTTTTGAGCCCTATAGAGGCTTGATTGAGGTCTAGAAAGTTTGTTTTTCAATTCAATAGAAGCCTCAAACAGGCCTCACAGAATGTAAAATATTTACTAAAATCTAAATGATTTTTTCGCCTCGGGAAAAATTGTGGATTTTTTCCCCTTAGAAAGTTATTTGTCATATTGTCTCAGTAATAATTTTTTTCACTTTTTTGCGATCTTTTGTTTTTGATCGATATATCCGTCAATAAAATGATTTTTGAGGTTAAATATGTTAGACACGTACATACGATACTAGAAAAGGACGCTAGATATCTTTCAGTTCTATGTCGATATGAAAGAGTGACAAACCAGTTTCAATTCAAATAGCGGGAAATTTCGAAACCATTAAATACAGCTAATAACTTCATCATAGATTTTATTAAGTTTTTCTTATTTTTTTGATCATTCAAAGGTGATGGTTGTTTTTTGATGTTAATCATTTCTGAAATTAACCTTTTATAATAGTTCGATACTCTTTCTAAGATTTCTACTTTTTCCCAATCCATTTGATGGTCATTGTGCAATATATGTTTCGCGATCCCAGAATAGTTTTCGGGGTCCCTTTTAACGTTACTAATATTTTCTTTGATTCTTGTTGCTAGATGGCGTTTCGTTTGACCAACATAAGAACTGTTACAATTGTTATCCTTGCAATTGATTTTATATAATATACATTTTAATACTGACTATCTAGTGAAACATAATCAACTTTCTCACTCTTATATTCTATTCTATTCTATTATATTATATTATATTATATTATATTATATTATATTATATTATATTATATTTCATCAATGAATTGATATGTAAAAAAGACGACGGCAACGAGCATTTCTGTGAGCACGAATTTCGCAACTCTTTATTGCACGGCATTCGTTTCGACAAAGTGAACATTCGTTGCGAACAATTTGTTCCGTATTTCCTGTAATCCTCGAGTTACAAACTTTTTGACAAATTTCTGCGAGCTCGATTTGTCGAAATTGTAGTGCTTGATATTTGCCTAGGTAAGTATAATAAATTCATTTCAATGGATATATCCAACAGGGAGCGAATCTGCAACATTTGTCACCAGCGAAAAATAAGAAATGCAAAACGATACGCCTGCACTATAAATAACAATTTATCGACTGTGAGAATCGTGAGATTTTCCTACATGTATTGAGTAGGAAGAAAGGCTAAAAATGAACACCTCATTGACAAGACGAATGAGACGTCGAAATGCATGAATCAAACTAACCGCTGAGAGCTTCGCATTCTCGTATACGTTTGTTACGACATCGAACTCCTGCAAAAAGTCTCTTATCTTTTGATTCTGAAATAATTTTTTTTATAATTGTTTTCGAACCAACATCTTTACAATAGTATATTTTAGTACAAGGGCGCTATGCGCCCGTGTGGAAAACGATGTTTTTCAGAACGAGTGTGGTACGGAAAACCTCTACTTTCCGCACTTGTGCGGAAAGTAGAGGTTTTCCGTATCGCACAAGTTGTGAAAAATATATTGACCTTAAAGTTTGTGAGATCTTTGTTTTTACAGTGTAGTTAATGAATACATTCAATTTAACTATTGATATTTTTACACTGAGGAAACAAAATTTAGCGTTTCGTTATTTAATACGCCAAGAATTAATATTGTTTAACAGTAAAGTTGTGACATACTCAAGAAGTTTAGCTAATTACGATTTCATTGATTTTTTTTTGTTATGAGTATATACAGAATTTTAGAATCTAGAATGTTGAATTTCATATTTAAAATAAAAATTGGATAATTTGTATATAATATATAATTTTTATTATTTGGTGATGAACTTTAACTTCTGAAGTCTATTCTCCTGAAAAATTCCTTCGATGACAATCGAACCCACGTCCTTGGTGTTGAGGTAGCTTCTATCCTGTGTCTCTACTACCTGAGCTATGGTGGCTTTGTACTTCACA
>JABFPD010000658.1:0-10583 GCA_022817545.1 Cremastobaeus sp. ZL-2020 | reverse complement strand
GCTACGCGAATGAGCCTACTAATTTGAATGAAATAAAATAATATAAAAGAAATAAATTTGTCTCATTTTTTGTTTTTGATATTATACAAATTATAGCGCTTTACTAAACAATAACTAAATTTGGGTTCTTAGCACGAAAAGTAGAAATGTTTAACATGAAAATTGGTCGAATTAACTTCAGTCAATGTTACCTCATTTTTAGTTACATTTATATAAATAAAAAATAAAAATTTTTTTCCAGGTTTAGATTAAAATTCTATCTTATTTTAGTTAAAAGCAACATTATTATAGAGGTATAGCAAAATCCGTTGGAAATTGTGGATTTTAGCCATTTCACTCCCACCTGCCCTTAAGTGTAGACCATTTGATTAAAGAAATTAAAAAAGAAATTAAAAAGGACGAGAACAAAATTGATTACAGAAATGTTATTTCAAAAATCATAGTGTACTATTAACAGTTATATATTAGTATTTATAAACGCTGTTATGCTGGTAGGGTTCAATGAATGACTTGACCCAATTATCTCTTCTGGATTGAAGTTTATTTGTGTATTATAAATCTTGCTGATTATGCCATTCCGCTTACACTTGATCTTGAAATCACTCGGACACTCGGACAAGGTTAATTAAAAAAAAGCAAACGTTCGCTTTTTAACAATTCAGCAATTCTTTCCTCGGTTGAAATCACTTGTAATATTTGACGTTTATACTTGTATTATTTCGATGCACTGTTTAAATACTTTACCTATTGAAAGTTAACTTTTCCTCTAAAGAGACTGACAAGTTACTTAAAAGATTGACTTTCAGTCGAGAGATTGACACTGGATGTTAATGTGCATCCCCTTATATATGTTAATTGATGTCATCATCAGCAAGTTCAAACGATCTTCCCTTAAATGACGTAGGACATTAACAATTGGTGAACACTTGGCATTGGTTTTGCTATTGGTCAGTAAACCACGCCTTGTGGGATGATTGGGCCAGTTCATCGCACGTGTCATTTCAAGGGAAATTATTATAATAAATTGACTGCCAGTCAAAGACTGGCAGTCAAACAGTACACACGTACGAGTAGCCTGCTGCGATCTATAGTTCAGTTTAGAATAGTTCAAATGTTTTGAATACGGTATTATCTGCAATTACTGATTGTTATATAGCATTTGGTAAATTTAGCAATTATACAACACCACTTCGTCCTCCAAATATTTTTTCAAACTGTTTGGTGGATCGAGCAGCTAAACTGAGGGTTTGAGTATTTGGTGGAAGCTGGTGTAGTTCGCAGTTCATAATGCCGGTTATAGATTTGGAGAAATGTGAAGTTTGCGAAGTGAGTTTCAGACCAGACGATAAGTGGGCCACATGTGAAGCATGTAGTTGCCGTCACCACTACGATTGTGCAGCCATAACAGCCACGGAACAACGTAGCCTGGAACTTAAATCTGGTAGGAAACTTAAGTATATATGCAACGATTGCTATGGTGGAATGCGTAATGTCCCAAAGGTTCTGAAACGATTTGATTCGATGAATGAAAAAATTGATAAACTGAGCAATCGATTGGATGAGTTGTTGCAACTGAATGAAAAAGTTAACGATGAAATCGATGCAATTAAGAACCGATTGTCAAAGATTGAAACATCATGCTCTGGTCCATCTCAAACGAGCAATGAAGTAATTAGAGAAATCTCATTGAGGCAAAATAAATCGAAAAATCTAATTTTCTACGGCATAGAAGAATCCGAAAGTCAAGATATGGCAATTAGATTGAAACATGATAAAGAGCTCATCAATAATATTTTGATTCGAATGCAAGAAGAAAATATAAGATTTTCAAAAGTTCTGCGTATACCATCTGGAAACACACTAAAAGCCAGGCCGCTAAAAGTCATTTTCGATGACTGCAATTCAATTTTTAAATTGCTAAAGAAGAGGAAATCAATGAAAAACATAGCGTCTTTTCAAACTGATCTAACTAAAATGCAACTGGAAGAATTGAAAAGCTTAAAATCTGAACTAGACAAACCTGAAAATATAGGGAAAAAGTTCATAAGATATGTAAATGGAAACTCCACAATATGTGATATCAAAACCCAACCATTTCGGTCGAACGATACCTCTAACAACCAAAAAAACTAATCTCTAAACTTACTATTTATTATCAGAACGTTAGAGGAATCAGGACTAAATTGAGTTTTTTGAGTGAAATAGCATTACAATCGAGGACGCCTGATATTATCATTTTAACCGAGACATGGTTAAATGACGATATTAACGATGCTGAACTAAACTTAAATAATTACAATATATATCGAAGAGACAGAAACCTGGCTGAGACGACTAAACAACGGGGAGGTGGAGTGCTCATCGCGGTACATGGACAGCTGAGCAGTACTTTGCTGAAAACCAACGATATCGGGTATGAAGAAATTTATGTACAGATACTGCTAGGAAACGAGAAACATGTAATCGGATCTATTTATATACCTCCAAATACCGAGCATGATTTGTATACCAAACATATTGATAGTATCGATCAAAATTTCGCAGATGATAATAAGTCATTCACAATTATCGGTGATTACAATATTCCAAAAATTACATGGGAAATTTCGGACTCAGTTAAGCAATTTTCATATAAACAAAACTGTCTAAATTCGAATATCGAAAAACCTAAAATTATGATAAACTGCTGTAATTTGAACAATTTGGTACAAATTAATAATGTTGAAAACAGTAATATGGAAACACTTGATTTATGTTTTACTACTTGCATAAATTCCTCAATAGAACATAACTTCGATCCCATTATAAAACCAGATAGTCATCATCCAGCTTTGACATTAAATTTAAATATTAGTAAAAAAGACACTCAGGGCGCAATGGGAAATAATCAACTGGTTTATAACTTTGAACACGCGGATTTTGACGCGATCAAAAATGCGCTTAATGACACTAACTGGAACGACATTGAACGTTTATCTCTTCAAGAATCAATTGATTATTTCTATTTCCATACGAACCTCATAATCGATAAATATGTTCCCAAAAAAGTAATTACATCCGGCATTAACCGGGGTAAAACAGACAGCGAATTAAACCATCTAATGAGAGAAAAAAGAAAAGCACATTTCAAATATAAAAACTCTAATTCAACATTCGATAAAATATTATTTTCACAAATCAGAGCGAAATGTAAAAAGTTACTAAAAAGTCGGGAGTATGGCATAATCAAAGATATTGAATGTAAAATTGAAAAAAACGTTAAATCATTCTGGACCTATATAAACAAAAAAAAAGACAGAAACGGAATTCCTAATAACATATACTTGCGAGAGAAAGACGCTTCCAATGGAACTGATATTGTAAATCTATTCGCGGATCATTTTAAATCTTGTTATGTGAGCAAAAATGACTTACAAATACCCGAAATAATCGAAGAAATAGATTCTGTTTATAATTATGAAAACTCAACCGACACAATCATCACCTACGATACAGTACAGAATCAACTAGGGAAACTTAGTAACAAACTAAATAGTGGTCCGGATGGAATTCCCGAGAAACTACTGAAAGAATGCGCAAATAATTTTGCTCTTCCCCTGAGTTTAATATTTACTAAATCCCTACAATCTGGCACTTTTCCAAATGAATGGAAAAAGAGTTATGTCACACCCATTTTTAAAAACGGCAATAGAAACGAGATTGGAAACTACAGACCTATAAATATATTGAATAATATCGCCAAAGTTTTCGAATGCATTATTTTAAATATATTGAAACCTCAGATTGAGAGCAAAATTATTGATGAACAACACGGTTTTGTTAGCGGTAGATCAACCACAACAAATTTAATGATATTTACCCACAATGTAAATCATGCTTTAGACGAAGGTAAACATGTAGATGCTATATATACCGATTTCTCTAAAGCTTTTGATACAGTCGATTTCGATATATTATTAGGGAAAATGAAACAACTCAATCTTAAAGGAACGTCCATGAAATGGCTGAAAAGCTATTTAACAGACAGAACGCAATTCGTCAAATATAGAGAATTTAAATCATATAATTATACTAATACTTCAGGTGTTCCACAAGGATCACACCTGGGACCATGGTTTTTCTTAGTTTACATAAACAATATCAAAGATGTTTTCCAACACTGTTCGTTTCTTCTTTATGCTGACGATTGTAAACTGTGGAAAGTAATTGACAATTATGAGGACGTCGAGTGCATACAAGAAGACTTGATTAGACTTGATAAATGGTGTGAAGACAATAAAATCTCATTAAATATAAATAAATGTAAAACACTGAACTTTCATAAAGGCAACGACAACAATGTAAATAGTTATACAATTAAAAACAATATTATTGCAAATTTTGATCAAATAAAAGACCTGGGTATTATTTTAGACAAAAAAATGAGTTTCAACCAACACATCGAATTCATCATAAACGATGCATATAGGAAAATAGGTTTCATTAAAAGACAAACGTCGAAATTTAAATCAATTAATGCACTGAAAACATTGTACAACTCCATTGTCAAATCTACGTTAATGTACGGTTCACAAATTTGGTCACCTAGCAACGCCATTGCAACGAGAAAAATAGAAACTGTACAACACAAATTTTTTGCCTACGTTGCGCTTAAATTGAATCTGCCAAATCCTATGTACGACCACAATTATAATAGTATATCAACCACACTAAATATACCCTCATTGAATTCGGCTCGAAAGCTGCAAGATATATTATTTGTATTTAAATTATTGCAGGGTAATATAAATTCGTTGGAATTATCGGGGAAATTTGAACTGTGCTCGAATACATATAATACACGCAACTTAGTTATATTTAAAGAAATACAATGTAAAACGGCAAAATTCTATAATTCATCAATACCAAGGATAATCAGGCATGCGAATAATCATATTAACCATGAAGATCTTCAGACCAATGTAAATACCTTTAGATTTAAGATTCAAAACATTATGCTTATATACAATTAAATAGAATAATCGAGCGGACGTACGTTGTTACTAATACTTGTATCCTTAGGGCTCCACAGCCCGTTGAATTATGAATAAATAAATAAATAAATAAATAAATAAATTGAGCAAATGGGCTGGTATCGGCACAGTACTGGCAGCCGTACTTTGACAATTGATACTGGGACAGTACAAATATTGATATGAATTACAACTGGCTACTTTTATTATCTGATACTTAAACAGTACTGAAATAGTACATTAACCAAGGTCCTCCTAAAATTGGCTCAGTACTGGGAAACTATAAATAAGTAATAGATTACCGATGCTGGCACAGTGTCGGCACAATGCCGATTAACAATATGTAAATAATTGTCGTACCAACGCTGTCTTTATGTTATATGTCATCTTCGACTTATCATATGAGTGTGGTTACTAATAAGAATCTGTCTTCTTGCGTGTACTAGTGCAGCAGTGGACAGGGCAACAGACTATCACCTCAGAGGCTCGAGTTCGAATCCTCAACAAATATCAATTTCAGTTTTCAGAAATTATATAAATTTAATTGCAGTTTCCATTGTAAAAGACTACAAATTTAATATGTTAATGTTAAAAAAAATTTTTTTTGTTTAATAATTTAAAATTTTCAATCAGAAGTGTTGTCTACCGGTGCTGAAACGGAACTTGTCTAGTCATATGCCAGTACTGGCACTTTGTTGGTTAACAATTGGGCCGTAGTCCAGACGACGTTATCATTTCTACACTGGCACAGTACTGGATTACAAAATTACCAATACTGAGCCAGTACATATCGACAACTGAGAAGAAAAACCGGCCGGTTCAAAATTTATTTCGGAAACCGATCAGCTCAAAATTAATTTCGGAAACCGAACAGTTGAAAATTCATTTCGGAAACCGGCCAACTGAAAGATCATTTCGGAAACCAGCTAGATCAGATTTTCTGTTCGGAAACAGGCTACCTCAGAATTCAATCGAGAAACCGGCTAATTGAAGTAATTTTCGAATAACTGGAATAAATGAACTTCCAGTTAGCCGGTTTCCGAAATGAATTTTAAACTGTCCGGTTTCCAAAATGAATTTTGAGCTGACCGGTTTCCGAAATGAATTTTGAACCTGCCGGTTCTTCTTCTCAGCTGTCGATATACACTCGAATCTCTTCCTCTTTGCAAATTCGGGGCCGTTCCATTCTCATTTTCTGCTATTGCGACATTGTGGGGGGACTCGACCCTGCATAAACAGATTATACTGGAGAGACAATACTTCCGCCGCAAGAGCAGTGGTTTCCCCCTCACCCCCCACACCACCACCCTTCCCGATCGCCCCTCACCCTTCCCTTGTCTACATGCGTACAGGGAAGGTCGCAACATCATATTGAATGTAGGCAATTTTTAAATAGTTAATGTTTTTGAAAAATTAATTTATTATAGCAATTCCATATTCCAATGATCAGAAGGGATGTATTTACAAAAAAATGTGTCATTTCATTACACATTTTCCATTTTAGCAATTTCGTGATTTGGTCCCCTTAAAAAAACAGAACTAACCATACAGAACACGCAGAACATAAAGAGATATAAATATAAAGAGAGATATAGATATAAACATAAAGAGATATAGATATAAACATAAAGAGATATAAATATATATAAATATAAATCAAAAGATATAATTCTAGGGTAACAATTCGTATTGCACCCTTTGCGATCCAGACTGCTGTCACTGCAATTCAGTTTTCTCAGTGTAGTTGTCACATTGTATTAGGGGACAAAACATGCACACAAATTTACCATTAATTCTTCATATTACAATCCAGATAGTAAATCTGAATATTCAGACTGTGACATCTAGATTGTTAGTATAGCAATTTTGCCGCTTTGTGTTTGACATAGTTTCAAAACACTATTGCGTTCACAAGTAGTTAATTGACATGAAAACTATTTTTTCTACCTCTTTCCCCCTGTCCCGCACTCGTGACAGGGGGAAAAATTTTTTTCCCCCTGCCACTCGCGATAGAATATACTATTTTATGCAAATCTTGTCGTGAAGCCATCGACGACCGAACATCTTTTAATAATACTTCTAATATATCTAATACTCCGGACTTATATAATATTAATAGACACATTATATCTTGCATTATATAAAACAAACAAATATATAAAAATAAAAACATATTCTACTTTAATTAAAAAATAGTAATTATTATCAAGGTATCGAAAATGTTTAAATGTATGTATAAGGAAAGAACTTATTATAATAACTCCCATAATCATAATTAAAAAAACTAATTTGGTTGAAAACTTATATTTTTATATCTACTATTTATTATCAGATTACAATTGTTACCAAAATTATATAGTAAAAAATGTGCTTCGGATGTTTTTGACAATGTTTACGTGCACTTGGATATAAAATAGAAAATATATTTGAAAATATATCCCGTATTGCCGCTTTTTATAATTTTTTTATAAAAAAAGTTTTTATTTTATATTTATTAGATTTATAAAATGAAAAATATAAAAAATATAGTTGTTATTGCCGAATATATATTTTCTATATATTTTCTCTATTTTTATATATATTTTGAAATATAAATTTGTCCGTGAGGGTTGTCTTATAGGTTTACCGTTGATCGATAATCGTTGAATATCGTTTTTTCTTAATGAATTTCCTCCAATCTCCCGACTGTTTCAACGTAATCTTAGACATTTTCTTAACGGTGTCCATGTATTTTTCGTTAATCTCACACTTTTTTCCATTAATTTTCTGTCTATTTTCACGTATTTTCTGCAAAGTCGCCTTTTAACCCGGGAGTGGACGCGCATTGGTCTTTTTGACCGACAGACAATGATAACCGAGTGGGATTTTTGTTGATAAACAAAGAGGTCCAAAAGGTACGCGCCCACTCCCGAGTTAAGTAATTACGATCGTCAAGAAAAAAAAGGGGTCACTTTAATTAAAGCTCAAGTCTTATTTCTAGTGATAAGTTTGATGCAATGATTATTAGAGTTAGTTTGGTTTAAATGCTGATAACAACCCTGCTTTGAGATGCCATTTTTTATAAGCATTTTTCAACAAAAATATGCGTCGCACGAAAAAATGTTCTCGAGCAATTGTTATTCAATTTTTCCTGAAGAATCGATTTCACCTAATAGATTTTTGTTATTTCCATTTATTAAATAATTTGTTTATAAAAAATTGTTTAAACAATTGGAATCGATAGGAAAAAAATAGTGGCATTTTTGATTTTCCTAAAGTCCTATTTCCGTATCGACTTTAGTCACACAGTTGCTGTGATTGACTTGGTCTTTAATGGGTTAAGTAGGTATTTTCGACATAGCAGAATTAAAGACGTCGATATAGCGCTACATAAGGTTCTAAGCAGCGACCAAATTTGAAGCCTAACAGTAAATGTTTGTAGAAAGTAAAAACTGAATCATAAGTCATTATGGTCTTCAACCCGGGAGTAAGCGCATTAAAGAAAATTACGTTATTGAACGCGCGTCAGTTTCATTTTCAGACGCTGAAAATGATTGCATTCAGTTGGAAAGTGAGAACAATACATATGGATACGTTTACAATGTAAAGAATAATTATGAATTGATTTTAGAAATAAAAATATTTGTAATACATATTGTATATTTATAAATATAATTTTTTATAATCTTGTAAAAAATTAGAAATTAGACGGTCAATTCAACCAATACTGATTCCTAATGGGTTTTTTAACATGAAATTTGTGCCAAGTTACATGTTTAGTTACGAAATTATGTTCACAAAGAACTAAAGTGAATCTATATTAGTACAAAAAATATAACTTCATAAGAAAAATAGGTCAGAAATGAGAAAAACTAAAAAAGGCGGGGAAAATACCAACACGCGAGTGCCAGGTTAATATTAAATTTTACGATCGTACATGGTATATTCTTAAATGAAAATATTAATATTGCGCATTAAGTTGAGCATGTCTAAATATTTTACATCTAGTTTTCTCCGTGTATGATTGAATTTTCGCAGAAATTTAAGGGAGTATCCCCATGAGGCAATTGATTGGATGAAACTTGATGTTTTTTATATTACTTGAAAAAAAATTGTATTTGCTGCAGATACCATAAAAAATGGCATGTAATCGTGTAAAAAATGCTGTTTTTCAATTTCACCTAGAAATTATTAGATAGTTAAGCGCTGTTTAGAAAAAACAGCGCATTCGATACGTAAACAACTCATTGTTCCAGTAATAAAATAAAATGTGTATGTTATCGTATAAACAAATGAGATATTTGTAAATAGTGAACGAAAATAGTCAAAAATTGAGTCAAATGGGTCTTAAATAACAAAAAAAAAACAATAGAACGTCATTTATTGTATTTATTGTATTTCCAACGAAAAAAATATAAAAAAAGTTACGCGTTATAACTGAAATTAAATTAATATAAATGCAAATAAATTAATTAAAATATGAATATGAAAATATCGTCTATTTTGGAACGTATGTAAACTACAATTTATTTGATTTTTTTCTCTTTGAAAAGAAAAAATCGAAAAAAGATCACATAAAAATCATAGCTAGGTATAAATACTAGATAACTAAAAAACGGAGCTATCATATCCTCATACCAGATGCTATTCTTGTTACATAACGCAAACTTTTTGTCGCCAGATTTTGGCGGAGAAAGCTAAGCCGTTTTCAGGAAGCAGTATAAATGACGACGTGCCACGTTTTTTTCATCCACCATCTTCTCTCATCCTTCAAAGTCGGTTAGACTTCTACTTTTTGTGGCATTTTCAAAGTTGATGGGGCACTTGTTATAGGACTGGTGCACGTGTTCTAATGGCCGCGAAGGGTCCGATGAGATATGCCCACGAGATGAAAAAAAACGAGTCAAAGAGAAACGAGATAAAGAGGCGAAGATACCAGTCTAGAAGATATTAGGTGGCCAAGTGGACGAATTCAGCACTGATGAGGGGCGGCCGGAGGAGCGCGCAACTTTCGTGGGAGTTACGTAACGAATGCTCACGTGTGCCTAATGATCGTCTATAACCCGTAAATAATCATGATGATAATAATAATGGGTGAGAGACAAATAGAGAGAGAAAGTATAAGAGATGAGGATATATGATCGATTGATCTTTATCGCCGTGAAGTTTGAGCAATTTACAATTGTGAAAGAATATGTTCCAACGTGTCGATGATTTCATGTAGTAAGTTACTTTATCAGTGTTGCTTAAGGCCATTATGAATATCGATAGCATATAAAAAAACGGCAATAAGTTGTAAAAAATTTATATATTTAGAAGATATTTTTGAATATATTTCCATATATATTTGTCCGTTTTGGTCATATATGGCCATTTATGAATACTATAAAAACATATGTTTTAAATATGGATTTCCGTCCATCCATATATGATTTGAAACAATTTTTTATACATGACCACATATGGATGAACGAAAATTCATATATAAAACATATATTTTTCAAATTTTCATATACCAGCCATATACACTGCAAAAACAAAGTG
Source organism: Cremastobaeus sp. ZL-2020 (assembly GCA_022817545.1). Lineage (NCBI taxonomy): Eukaryota > Metazoa > Arthropoda > Insecta > Hymenoptera > Scelionidae > Cremastobaeus > Cremastobaeus sp. ZL-2020. The sequence continues at coordinate 48 of JABFPD010000658.1, read as the reverse complement.
TCTTTTTCTGAGACACTTTCAATCAAAAAGACACCAAATAGTGTCTTT
>JABFPD010000657.1:0-10587 GCA_022817545.1 Cremastobaeus sp. ZL-2020 | reverse complement strand
TATTGATCGTGGAATATGCGAGAATGAACAAAAACCGATAGACTCAAAAGTATCCTACGATGGTTCTTGGCTTACGCGTGGCCACAAGTCCAAACATGGAATTGCTGCAGTAATAGACGTTACTAGTGGACTGATAATTGATTACACTGTATTATCAAAGTATTGTCATTGTTTGCACAGGGTTGAACCCTATGCAACACATGTGTCAATCACACCGCGACATTTCTAAAGCATGCTCATAAGTAAATTTTATGTAGACAGGATTAAAATTTTTCTGTAAAAATTTGTCTGCTAAACTATACATGTTACAAAAACTATACAAACGTAAATGTATTTGATTTTATATACAGTAATCATAAAAGTAAACATGTTTATATATAAGAACCATGTATGTTCTATTTTTTTGGAAGTAGTTTTTGTACTTTTTTGAATTGGCGCTTTTTTAAGCAATTGTAACTTTTATTTTCGCCTTGTATGCTTTTTCTAAATCACGTACACAATTTCTACTTTGATTTCAGCCGAAATGGCGATCCAATGAAAATTAACAGGCTACAACGATAGAAAGGTCGGGTCGAGATCGCAGATAGCTCAGCGAGAATGATCCCTTTTGGAACGAATAACAGCGCCTTTTTGCGGTTGCAAGCTCATTAGATTTTTCGTAATTCGTCCCTGTCGTGGTATTCGTATCAGCCCAATGGTTCCCGAGAGGATACCACTTGCAGGCAAGAAGTTCTGATTATACGCGGCTTAAAGGGTTAAATGCAACATCTTTTTTCCGTCTCACTTGCTCTTCGTCTAAATTCAAAGCATCGCTCTACGGTAACAGCCCCGCAAATGAAGCTTCGCGACAAAAATAACACGGGGAGTCGGTTTCAACTCCCTCTGGGGCCAGTCCAGTTGTAATTGCAATTTCAACATTCTCTTATTCGATGTGAAAAGGTTGTAATTATCCGAGTTACCACAAAATAAGTACGATTGTTTGGCCGATTGGCACATTTGTCAAAAACTGAAGAAAACAACAGGAGTGATGTTAGTTGTTGTAACCCCTGCGTATTTCTTCGTTTGAACAAACAAACGCTCTAGTCCTTTCGGTTAATCACTTTTTTTCTCCGTACTTGAGAAAAGGTAGACTTTTAGATCTCGTGGCCCGCTGGGCCCAATTGTCCGAAATTAATGTTGCGCCATTATTAGCAGAAGTTAGTCAACTCGAGGATGCGAGGAGGGAATCGCCGACAATAATTTGCTGCTTCTCTGAGAAAAAGGACCAGAGACGATGGAGTTATAACTTTCGGATTGCTGGCAATAATGCCGACGCTATACGACCTTCGTTTACGATGTATAACTTTGTCGCGTGTGTGTCGTGTTTCTTCGTTAGACGGTTATTCCAAAAGAGCAGAGAAGGCGCGAAATATGATATATGGAGACCCGTGCTTTCTCATCTTCCACTGACTTTTTGTCGAGTTAGTCGTACGATGGAAAACAAGCCGTGCATTTTCTGTAATTACATTCGAATCAGACAAGTAATCCGAAAGATAATGTTTTCTATACGTTTGCCACGAATTCAGAAGGTTCTTCAAGTATTTCTCAAATATTCAAAATATCGCTATGAAAGTTTTGAATCTAATTCGAAAACTTATTCGGTTAATTTCTGAATCTGAATTATTTGAATGAAAATCCAAGTTAGGAAGATACGGCCAATCTAAAAAGACAGACCGACAGTGGTCGTTATCATAAATTCTTAATCCGAATCGGCGCGTAAAACTGAAAGTTAACTAAGTTCGGTAACATTAGCTGTAACAATGCAGTAGTAAGTTCTTACGGTAACGATGCTGTAATGTAGGTTTTCCACCTACCGTGGCAATTTCTCGCGATAAAGTCACCAATGGGATTCGTAAGAATTACGCTCGTTCCAAGAGAAGGGTTAAGTTTCACAAGGGCTGCGAGTGAAGGCGAATACTTTTCCAATCGTCAAAGTAATTTATCGACCAATAAAACACGCTCGATACTAGATCGACTGTTTTTCACCAGCAACTGGCTTCCTTTTCCTCCAAGAAAGGGGGAATTGTTCGAGTATTAGAAAATAAGAGGTTTCAGTGTACATTATAAAGAAATGGAAAATTATGTCGGGCCTCAGTCTAATGGAATCGTATGCGCGACACTTGTGCCTGCAAGTATCGTAAAGACTAACAATGATGGAAATATTACTTTTTAAAGGCGCGTAGGGTGTCGTTAACGACTTTCTGCTTTTTTCCATTAGCAAGTTAAGAATTTCACCATTGGGAGTCGAAAACTTGCACGGACTATTGCGCCTTCTTAGTTCGCTGCGAATAAACCCTCGTCAACCTTTTTACTCTCATCATTGTTTTTACGTCTTAGATTAAACGCCTTTTTAGCAACATTTCAGTCTTCTTCTCTTGCAACGGAACTTTTCGATTTACATTATCTTTTCACGTGAACACTGCACAAAATGTCTCAATTTTAATTACCTAAAATAACTTTAAATGTTTAAAAAATGGGACAAAACGTTTTATTTTAAAACACCAGTTTCTACAGTGAAAACAAATTTTAAAATCAGGAAAAAGATGCAAAATTGTAATCAGGAGGAAGTCAAATATTTTTGAGTGAGCTTAATTGAATATTAATTTTAGCATGCTTAATAGTTTGTTTTGGCTATAAAAACTCTACATCCTCTGCACTTAACCAAGGGGTTGTGTGTGCAAACGAAACATGTAAGGCCAATTATGGATTGTTAAATCGGTCATGAGTTCGCCGCGATAAATCGAATTGACCTGCGCTGTATTATGTCAACGTCGTACTCTCGACAGTGAAGCGTAAACTCAGTCGAACCGACGCACTAAATCATTCCCTTTGTGTATCGGGTGCGGCAAGGCCAACATGGTCTGAGCAAATAGAGGCATTTGTATGCACTTTGCTGGTAGGAATGCGACATGCTTTGAGGCCCGAAATCCTTCCACAATTTTCGATACGGCTCACCTTCATTTTTACACCGGTATTTTCGCCAACTATGCCAGTTGACTCAGTAGATAACATAGAATTCTTGATTAGTCATCCACAATTAAGACACACATTTTATACAGTTTTATTTTTCAGACATTTGCAGACAGACCAGTGGTGATTGGAGCTTTCGTGAACGCATGCCGTTTGTTTATTACACTGCTTAAATTGTGTTTTGAAATTTTAAAATAAACTTTATTGTAGAATCTTCAAAACGATAATATCAATTTTAATACTTCTTTTTCATATCTTCAGTTTTGAAAATATTTCTAGATGCTTATAATAAAAATTATAAATGCGATTTGTAAATTTAGAAAACTTATGTTTAGACACTTATTTTATTATTATTATTATTTATTTGGCCGCTAATACAAAAATGAAATAATACATTTTATATAAATAAAGTAGATACAATGAAATATATATTATAATAAAGTGTTTCATAAGAGAAACTAGAAAAAAAATCTGAGCATAAGATCTTGAGCGAAGAAGAGAGAAGAAAAAAATTAACAGTAATAATATATGTAACATAATATAAAAACAAAAATACTCGGTAAGACACTACAATATTTTCTTTGGGCATATTCTTTAGAGTATACTAGCTGACGACCTGAAATTCGTATTTAATATTGTACCAAAATGTTTTTATTGTTTTTTTTCTACAGGTTTTTAATATTATTTTTCAATTTTTAAAGACCACACTGTTGCAGCAAACTGGCAAACTCGGAAAACACATTTTCGTAAGGTTTTGTTTTGGCTAGTCTCCTAGGATAAATTAATACCAAAAATATTAGTAAGGGTTGAATTTGGAATGGATCAAATAAAAAATAAACTTAACTTAAACGAAATTTAAACTAAACTTAAACGAGATTGTTCAAATTTTTTTCAAATGAAATATTAAAATTTTTTTAATTTCTTTAAAATATATGATGATGATGATGATGATGATGATTATTATTATTATTATTATTATTATTATTGTTATTATTATTATTATATCAATATATCAATATAGTGCCTTGGGTAACCCGCTTGACAGAAGATACACAGTTGATACTAAAAAATATGAAAAACAAAATTGAATTAAATAAATAGGGATAAAAAACGAAAATATATAATTATAACTTTTTGAATCTGATTTCAAGTAACTAATCGCTTCTGATTTGCCAGCAAGCTTCCGCTACGGCAAAACAGCCTTCATTATGAAATAATAAAGCGTGCAGTATTATAAAAGATGGGATTTCGTCCACTCTGGTTAATTGCTACTAATTGCTCGGACTCGAGCGTAATAAAGCGGGAGCTCTCGGAAAAGATGCGACGTCGCGCGTGTCCATCGCGGTAAAAATAAAGCGCACATTTGAAACGAAGCATCAATTTTCTTTGACAACTTGCCGTTGCATTCGCGTGAAGACAATGGACCAAGATTCAATAAAACCGCAACAATGAGCAAGGGAAAACGGGAGTTGGAATGGCGTCCCGAATAGAACAGGAGGGTAATTTGAATGAAGAGACAAGAGACAATGCGCGCGGGCTTGGGTTCAGGCCGTCGCGAATACCCGACGAAAACAACCGCGGAATCAAATTAGTACGACGCCGTGAGAGAGGAAGTGTCGGGGAAGGGAGACTTGTAATTATATTTACAAGTGGCATTTCTCGAAAACAAAGCTTGCAAAGATTGCTCAACTCGTTTAGAAGACTTATTGTCTCGATTGAGACCAACAACTTGCGGCATCTGATTAACGGTCATTCAATACGCTTTCTTTTTTCCACTGCAATAAGCATGTCATGGAAAACACGACTTTTCAATTAACTCAGGGCAGAACAATTTTTTTAACATTTATGGTAAATTGCTTTTATTTCGTTAAAGGAACATATTTTGTCGACTTGAGGAATATGCGAGATATCTTGACTATTTACTCAACCATTTTCCTTCTGCAATGCGCTATGTCCAGCAAACAAAGGTCAAAGCGAAATGAAAAGATTGTTGGCATACCTTACCTGCTTTCAATATGTGTTCATCCAGGTATTGACATGTCGTAATCTCTGATATCTTTCGTTTAAGAAAGCGGCTACTTTTTAGACGGATGAGCACGTACAAAGGAAAGTATTAGGCAGGCGACGTATTTCCATTTCAATGTACAATGAAACCGAATATAGCGGAATTCATACTTTATTTATTTAAAAATGCATCAATTATTATAATACTTTGTTTTGTTCGTAAGTAAAACCTTTTTGATATTATTTCAGTCATAATCAGGATGTAAAAGTAAAAAATGTATCAAGTTACTTATGTATTCAAGTCGAAATCGAAGCATCTTTCACTATCTGTAAATCTCGAAAGAAGATTAAGGGCTTGAAATGAGAAAGCGGAAAAAAGTTTTGAAAAAATATTCGACAGTAAAAAAATGCTTGAAGAAAGCACGGACTTGGCATTTGGCTGTAATATTGCAACGTTTTAATAAACTGAGTCGGGTAATCAAGGCGAGCGTTAAAAAGCTTTGTTGTTTTAACGGCCGTTTTACGCGCGCTTTAAATCACACTTCGCAGACCTTGGTGGGCACTCGAGGGAGAAAGCCGGAGCTGCGCTCGCGCCAGCGATATTATATAGAAATATTTTTGATGGGAGTTATGGAAATGGCAAAAAATGCGAAAACTTTCGTCAGCTTGGTGTGTCCTTCTGTTTTATTTGGCCAGTGCTCGGGACACGCATCAGCCGTGCGGATATTATTCCAGTCGGCGCATACTTCCGCAAATGAATTTCGCGAAAACAATTTTTACTTTTTTAATTAATCGCTCGTTCGTCGTCACGCTCGCTGCCCACGACCTCTCGTGTCCATTTTCCACGTTTTTTTTTGGCGCCACGTACTTCCCATTTGCATTTTATCTTTCCAGTTGGAAGAAAATCCCACCAGGTCTTCTTTTCGATTTTAATTAACGATAAATAATAATTAAATATCAACATTGATGATGGGTTTCTCTGCTATGATTATTGAACGGAGATTTACGCTTCCATGAACCTTATACTGCTGAGGCGCGTCGAAGGTAATGGGTGCCATAAATAAACGTTACGTCTGATCTAATTGTCGATGATTGCTCCGGAAAAATACCAATTCACATTGATGGAGCCTAATAATGATTTAATTTAAGGCAAAATTACAATTTTCAGAAGGAAGGGAATATTGAGTAGAAATAACGATGTTTAGTCAGCCAAAATAACGACACCAAAATGAAGTAGTGTAAACTTATATGGTCAGACTAATTTTATGTCGGAAAAACGTACTAATGAATTGTAATTCAAAAAGCAATCATTTTAATCCTTCAAATAGAGGTTCTCGGTTCCTTTGAGTTTTAAAATTGAGCGAAGGGAATAGATGTATTTTTTAACATTTTTAAGACTTACTAATTTTCAGTGTCACAATGTTAATAACATTAGCAATTAAAATGATAGTTCTTTCATATTAAAATGTGTAATCAGTGCTGCAATTATATTTTCTTTTGCGCATACTTAAACGGCGGGTTGAAAATAGTTTCAGTTGATTTCATTTATAGAAAGGTTGTGTATGTTTTGCTGCGCATAAATACAGCGACAGATTCGCTTCCTGCGCGCCCCATTTAGCCTATATACCCTAACATAAACTTTTACCAAAGGTCTAGCAGAATCAGTCCCTATGAATTAAAAACAGATAAGCCCTAACAGTCGCGTTCGGAAGCACATTCCACTTGACATTATCGCTAATTTAACGCGACAATTTCGCTATGCCATTTCAATGTTGCTATCATTGACATTGTCAGACATAAAAAGTCTTTTATGTCAACAACAAGTACGAGTCTAACTGTGCACGGGCTTCGTCATAAATTTGTAATGTTCAGGCAAGTTCCAAGTCAATTCGTGCGAATCGAGATTGCTCTTTTCTCCATTGGCTTTTTGCACCGGTGCACATGCCGATGGATGATGTTAGCAGCCGGTATTCACACCCTCGGCGGGTAGCAGCCTTTCGCTCTCTTGAATACACAATGCGATTTATTCGAAACGTAGCGCGCACTGTATAAAAGACCGTGTATGATTGGTAAATTATTGAACTATGCTTGATTTGTCGGCCAATCACGTATGATCGTTTAATATTTCAAGGGATGTGCCGTGCTGCTTCTGACGATAAGAAATTTCGCGAAAGAAAGTTTGCAAGATCAGGGAAGGGGGGGGGGTGAAATTAATCAGCCAGGTTACTCAACATTCAAATAATGTTTTTATATCGCATTCATAACTTATGTACAATTAAATTAGAATAAAAAACGGATCAACTGTTATAATCGCATTGTATACATTTCCGTTATAGTTTTACATTGATCAGGTTAACCGCAGTGGAAATATTTATTCAATATAAAGAATGTAGAATTTTTGCTGGATTAAATTGTTGTGAAAATAGAAGATGATTAGAACCCATAAATGCTAAGTCTACAATACGAACGCATTGTTATCAGAGAAATTCAACCACTTTTAACCTGAAACTGAACGTATACTCGATAATTCATGTTGAATATGACAAAATCACGAATCGCTTGCAGTTGAATTTGTCTTTGTGTGAGGGTTACACTAGTTTCGCTTTCGAAATTGGCAGAATTTGGTTATATACTCGACCGCTAGAATGAAGTAGGTTGACAATTACATACGCGTACTGCGTTACAACTGTAATGCTTTTAAAATCGTTCTACGTTCTACTGCCATAACACTGTTATGATTTTTGCTTAGATTAGGAACATTTATAGTGTACATTTCAAGTATCTCATAATGTCGTGGAAGCATGATAATCAGTGTAATATACCCGTTGGGTTTACGGTTACGTATACCAATTGCTCGTTCTCTGTATAATTTATACAATCCAAGGATACCGGGAAAAATGCAGTTAACAAAATCTATTTACAAGAAAATCAATCGAAACAATAAACATATTTTCAAGAACAAGCAGAGTTTTACTTCGGAGATCCCCGTTTAGCGTTAGTATGAGAAAAATGTGAGATGCGGGTAATTGGATGCGGGTTTATTTTGACAAGGGCATTTAGGTCCGATTTCGATGTTTCTGGAAATGAATGACGAATGTGGCGGGAATAAATAAACTGAAATGAGAACGACGTGAGATAAAGACAGACCCTTAAGGGCAATGACAAATTCGCGAAAGGGAAATAAAAGATTTGCGATCGCGTCTCTCAGCGATAGGGCAGGCCGCGAAACTTTTGGTATAACTCAGCTTCGTTATCTGACTCGCAAATAAGGTAGCGCAAAAGTTCGCGACATCAATCTGGCCTTTACGGAGATTCGAAGTTAAAACAATGTTTAAGTCACCCTTAACGTATGGGCCCCCAGGGTGAGCCTGGCGTGGCCTGCACCGGCGATTCGATCTATCTACAAATTCGCTCAAAACTAGAGTTCGTAAAGTATCCGCTCGAAGCAACTGCCATTTTTGCCATTCTCAGATTGACGGATGTCTAACAACCGTTTCGAAGTTCACTCCTTTGACTTATTACCAAGTTCAGTGGGTAAGTCAATAGCAGATTTTACTATAACACTTTTGCATATCATATGGACGAGATGTATGCAGACTGTCTCGCATTCAGTTTTTTCATATAAGTGGTTTTTATTGTTGTATAATATATAAAATTGATACAGATTGGTTTTTATTGTTGTATTATTGCCGAAACTATATTTAGTGGTTCCAGATTTTAAAAACAAATGCAGTTGTAAATGTTATTATTCCATTTATATTATTTAGTAAACTCTAGTTAAAATTTTTGTAAATAAAATAAAATTATCACGCTTTTTTTATGAAATCTCCCATAAAATGTTCTATCTTACTGCTTTATAAAATACTTTGTATTGAATAAAACTGGAAAAAACATGCTGAAACGCAATCAATTCTCCGTGCAATTCAGATCGAATTTCGCAAATAAAACTTCATTAATATAATATCGTTAGAATAAGTTTGTATATCACCTACAGTATTTGCCTTTATCTTAGATCTTAGAATTTGTTTTTGCATTTTCATATTGAAGAGAAAACAACGAGGGCTTTTTAGTCGTCGTTTTAACTCATTTAAGAACTATCTACACAGCCTTAAATTATCGTATTATTCTCGACCGTCTTGAAGTTTCAATATTTGTGTTCCTAGTCTTATAACCACAACCAACGTTGTGAAGAAGACAACCAATAATCGGATTACGACAACGAAGCTGATTTTAACTTCTACTATGACAGCAATGTCTATGAATTGGCACATTTTGATTCTCGATAGGGACTTAATATATACAAATTGTAATCCAAATGATAACCACCTTATTCGAAGACATAGGTTAATTCATGAGAATGTAACGTAATTAGATAATAGCAGTTAAGCCTTTTTGTATTTAAAAAATATAAAACGATCTCGCGCGGATTACCGATAAAATAATAGACATAACAATTTTCTTGGATTTTCGTCGAAGAATTCACAGTAGACTTTCGTTTGTACATCCTTAAATCTATAGATATCAAGAACATTTAACTAATGTTCATATAACAATCAGTTTAATAGATTTTGTTAAAAATCAATTTAAAATCAATTTTGTAACTCGAAGTCTTTTTAAAAATTAGAGACAATAAAAAGTGATCAGTTCTTTGAAGATGTTCGGTGATGGTAACAAATTACAAAGTTCTTACAAAATATAATTTGAAGCATGGATGAATAAATAATAAATTAGTTTTGCGTCAAGAAAACGTGATTAACGTTCATTAATAAATTACAAAATATTCGTTTCTGACGTTCGCTGCCCTTGAATGGAAATGAACTTTTTTCAGCTGAAGTTCTTATTAAAGAACTGTCCTCTGCTGTTTGGTAACGTTTAGTCCAAGCAACAGGGCGATCGATCCCTTACTTCGATTGTCATTTGGCGTCGTAACTTGGTTGCGTATTGATATTGTTCAGATTGTTTATTGGATTTAAGGTGTGAGCGCTGGTGGTCGCTGGTGCCGGATATCCGTTGTGAGCAATCGTATCACCATTCGTTTGTCTCTGAGCTGCCCCACCGGGCACGTTCTGTAACCATAGTAAAAAAATTATTTTCACAAAATACGTCTAAATTTTTTATAGCATTTGGATTTAAGGATTTTACTAGAAATAACTTAAAATAGTATTAAAGACCTGGGCTGAGGTCAATGACATAATCATTAATATATTTTTTTTACACATTTATACGCACACATAACAACAGCGAGCCAATAGAAGATAGAAATACAACAAAACACAATCAACGTATAAGGCTGTCTTTTATACACGTGACGCCGATACTAGGTTAAAATCTCACCTACAGGCGATTCGAGTCGTTGTACAGATAATCAGTTAAGGTAATGTATAAGATCTGCTCTCACGGAGTTGGAATTTTAGTTTATAACAATTAAGGTATGTTGTTTATTCCAAAAACTAAATTGCAAAAACAAAGAGTTTTTTTCTGAGACACTTTCAATCAAAAAGACACCAAAAAGTGTCTATTTTCTTCCAATATGGCTGCATTTTAGACACTCTTTGTTTCTTTTTGATCTAACGT
>JABFPD010000656.1:0-10590 GCA_022817545.1 Cremastobaeus sp. ZL-2020 | reverse complement strand
ATATTCAAATGTTTTACAGCACTCGCTACGCTCGTGCCGTAAACACTCACCCGTGCAAAAATTTCTCCATTAGACTCGTGTTGCATAAATTACTATTCAATTTCGTAATAAACATATAATGTTGCTGAAACTTTAAACGCGTTTTTCTCGAAACATGATTTTTCGAAACGGTGGGCGTTCTAGCGTGAAAACGGTTCCACCGATCAACTTCAAACTTTGTCCCCAATGAAGCTAACTGTTTTTCCGAGGCCATATACCACTCAAACATAAACATGTTCAATATTAACTATTTTTTACAGTACGCAGAATGTAACAAAAAACAGCCGAAAATCGTCCTAAAATTTCAATATCGAATTTTATCAACAAAAAATTGAGCAATTTCATCGCCTTTGGTATATGGCCTCACAAATATAATGTACTTTACTACAAATTTTCCAAATTTTGATGCCAGGCCAATCTCGAGGTGCAATCACGCTCACCAGTGACTGATGTTTTCAAAACATGCGTTCAATAGAGTGTGGATAACTGCCGCCATTTTCTTTTTTTTTCTCCCAAAATTTTCTCAATTGTAGTCGAGGAAGTACTTTAATAAACACATTAAACAGAACCTTCGTATGTATTGTCATTTTCTCAAAAAAAATTACCAAAGTTCACCCACTTTTTGACCTGAGACATGTAGTTCCTCCCTTAAACAAAATTCGGGTTTCCCAATGTTGTATTGCTCTCAGAGCAATATTGTTTTTTCAGTGTAAAATATCAGTATATAAATATTGCGATCAGTATATATTGTATTGCTCTCAGAGCAATACTGTTTTTTCAGTGTAAAATACCAGTAAATATTGCGATAATGTATTAAATTTCTAATTTAATTGTAGTAATTACGTAAAAGTACATGCACCCAATAATTTTACCTTTATTATTATTAGCATTTTACAATGATCTTTTTTTCTTTCGTTTCTAATATTCATGTTGAAAATTTTGTTTTGTTTGTTTATACATAGTATGTAAAATCCTGAAAATAATTCATAATACTCCAGAACTCAAATAGTTAAGTATGGCAATGTAGTCTCGTTAAATCGGTCTGTACATTTATTATTTTATGTATTAATTTTAGTATTGTAACATTAGGCACGATGTTAAATTTGTTTGACTATTCATTCCCTTACAAATGCCAACTATTTCATACAAAGTTGTAAGTAAGTTGAGAGGTAACTGCCGCGAATGCCTATGATAGTTTGCGTGAATATGAATTAAAATCGTGCGATTCGTCACATCTGTCATATTGTTTCTTTAAAGTAACAAAGCAAAGCGAGTAGGAGGTGGTGAGAGTTTTTCCCAGACACAAGTCCCGGAAATTACGTCACCGATGAAAGCTGAGTGGTTCTTAGTTGTGCGATCTATGCGCACTTAACGATGCACTGATGCAAGTGAATGCAGAAGCAAGCATCCTAACGCACAATCAAATGGTGCATTAGGCTTATCACGATCAAACAGTTGAGGCAAGTTTTCAGAAATGGCAGCTTTCTTATCAATGTGGAATTCTTTTGGAATTTGTTTTTCCGTGTCTGGTTTACATGACATAATTTTTCATTATCACTCTTAAAAACCTTTTTGCATATATTTCTTTCTCATAATTGTCGTTGCAGTATCATAACGCAATGCGAAGCGTTGGAATAATAACAGTAATTAATGCGAGTGCAATTACATGCTGTGTCTCGATTGTCATTACGTTCGAACGACAATTTGAGATCCTGAAATTTGCACCGTGCGTTGACAATAGCTTGTGGTTTGCAGCACCTCCCGCGTTTTTGTGATTTCATCGGAATTAATATGAAAATTGCATGTTTTAGAACAGTATTACAACACTGAGATAATTTTTTAGTCAACATTAATTACGCTGAAATTTCGTTTAGTCTTTTTTATTGTTTAATTACTTAATTCTGATATGTTTACACAACTTGATTTATATTTCAATTATTTTTTGTGATTAAATCAGTAGCGGTGATTAATTACATTTTTATGATTTAATGAATTTTCGATGAAAATTAAACCATATTCATTAAAAAAGTAAAAATCAATCAAGGATAACGGACAATTTTCAGACTTAACTTCGATCATCATCGTCACGTATCGTTGCGCGTAAAATGCAGTGCTCATGAAATGTCATTAATAGCGAGTTGGAAAAATATAGAATACAACAAAAACATAATTCACGGATAGTGCAGACCTTTAACCTCTTAACACCAATACTTACGTTAAAAATTTAAGAACACGAATCCGTGGATTTGGTGCGTTAAAGTGGCAAATTTGAGGGGCATTTTTAGGTGATTGTGTTAACGTAGTAGGATCCTTACAGTCAATGTCAAAAATGTTATAAATAAAAAAAGTCGTAATACATACTTCCACATTATTAAAATTAACTTTTACATTATTAAAATACAAAATCATTATTTGAAAACAAAAAGTAATGACAAATCCATTCAATTATACAATTTGTAAGTATCTTCATACTGCCGTCTGAATTCTTCAACCTGACTATACAACAGCGACCAATCAGATTCGTTATCTTTAGGTGACAAAATGAAAATTTGCAAATTTGTACTAAACTAAACACAATAAGATGATGCTGTTCAAGTTTTCTTTGGTTCTTCAATAAATAGAACTGTTACTTAGTTTTTGAGATATTTTACATATACCTCTGACCATATTTTTTCCAGTCTGGACATAAGACTCCGTATTATTGAGGCAAACTTTGAATTAAAATATCTCAGTTTTGAATCACAAGAAACTCTTAATATTTTTCCCAATTGTGCGTCACATATCATAAATGAAAAAATATCTCAATTTCATAGAAATCCTATATTTTTCACTTTAGGCTCCTACGACCATAAAGAACACAGTATTTTTTTGAAAACTCAAACTCATGTCATCAAATTGAATACATTATGAATACTATCACAGCCTCCAGTCTTAAGACTTGATTTATGGAATAGCTGAATTGACATTTTTGCAATTCAATGCATTGTTACGTGATAAATGTTTTTACTAACTATTCAAATTAATTTAAAAAATTGAAATTTAAAGAATCAGTCTATGACTAACTGGCAGACATATGATAGATGTAGTGTTAAAAATAAATAGTGCGATAGCTTCTTGTCCTAGTCACTGGGATCAAAAGTGTAAAATTAATTCCAATGCTTGGTAACGAACAAAACATCCTATATTGAATCAAACTGGAGTAAACAATCGAATTAAGTAATTTTTCATAAAGATGTAAACGAGCACAATCAGAATTCGAAGCAGATATCCTTTTTGGCAATTTCCTTGTTTTACTGGTTCCCTACTCCACCGTGATCCCAAAACGACCCCATAGAAAGGAGAAGGCATGAAACGGGCAGTGGCTTCAAAAAAGGAAAGACTGTTATATAGTTGGTACATGAGACATGTAGGAATTATTATGAGACGTAGAGAGAGAGAAACAGGTTGGCGAGACAGTGGGGGTAACGATAAATCGTTCACCTGGCTCGTGAGTCGCGGCCAAGTCCCTAGTGCCTGCTAGTATCCCGACCGAGCGCGTACCGATCGTTCGTCGTTCATCTTTTGTTCGTCTTTGTTGTCACATATGAAACGCAACCACGACGCAAAGAGACCCGAAAAGGTCGCGCCACGCGGGCCGACTACAATTTCGTCTAGAACCAACAACTAACCCGGCCGAAATCGATACAAAGATATTTCCCAGTGAACAACAGGTGTCCTAATAACCGAAGACTGCCGCCTTTCATTTTTTTCTCAAGTATTTTTACAGTTAATAGGCCGGGAAAGAGCACTGCTGGATCGAAATTCGAACTGCGAGCGCGCGGGAAATCAAATTGATTTGAATTTCCAACTGCGGTTCATCCGCCAACACGTTCAATATCGCCCGGCCAGTGTTCAGTGTGCACGTACGGGTTCGTGGGGTGTCTGTGATTGGATCCACAGGAGCTTTTTCTGACTTGACAAAATGAGGGTGAATCGAGGAATTTGTGCGAAATTGCAGCGGGGATTTTTGCGCCGATGGTGTAAGTATCCGAGAGACCCATCGATTATCAGGATAGAACTTTCTTTTTGCTCTCCGTCTTTCTCTCAGCGACTCTAAGTACATCCTACAAATGTGTCTTTTCGCCTTAACGCAAAGCCAAGTGCTCGGTACATGTGGATAAACATTCGAAAATTGCGCTGTTACGTCAATGGGCAATTTCACGATTTAAACTTGATTAGATGTTGGCTAGCTCGCAACTGATATTGGAACGTGTTCAATGTATTGAATGTAAATTGACGTTTCCAAGAAGTTGCGTGAAATAAAGAAAACGGTTTCGACCTGTCAAATGTCCCATATCGCCGAAAAAATTACCTTTTACACACGCAACATAGGTAACGCTTTTTAGTGGTGAAGATAACAAGTACCGGTTTAATAAAATCATTAACTTCTGATCGTTGTTATAAGCATATAATTATTGATAATCATTTATTCGATACAATGACAACCAGTATTAAATATCTATCATTATTTAAAGCATATTCCAACACATGAGTTTTTCATCGTTATAAGGTAAAGTGACTTTTTGTTATAAGTACGAGTAAACCTTAATTTTTTCTGCGAGAATAAAAAATTACGCCTCGCCCTTGAAAAATAATGTCCTTGTCTGAGGTGATTTACTTTTATAGGCAATATTAATTGTTATTTTAAACGCCAAATCAAATCAATTGACGCATGTGTAGTTTGACAACGCATAATTTAAGATTATATCAACAAGTCCGTCACATGTCTGAATTTGCCGAGAAGTACCGACATATCTTCCAATCACTGCGCGCTTATAATCATGTTTACCAATATTATAATATATATGAAGAAACTGTTGGTTATGTTCCATCACAAGGAACATCATTTACGGTAGATTAACGTCTTTTATGATACTAAATTTGTTCAATACGTCAATATTTGAACATTTGTTCACTTAATGAAGATTGAAACAACACGCGCTAAAACGCGAACTGGAAAATTGAGCTACTTCTTACGTCATGGAACCCCTTATTAGGAATACAAAATTCGAGTTCTTTAGATAATTCTAGTAAGACATAAAAAGACGAAACACAAAAAATTAAATCAACGCGACTGTAATTAATTACACTGCAAAAACACGAAAAGTGTCTTTTTTATTCAAAGATGGCTGCTTTTTAGACACCTTTAGTGTCTTTGAATCAAAAGTGTCTTGAAAAAAAGACACTTGTTTTTGCAGTGATAAGGATACGAATGCGATTAGTTCGAAGATTCCCACCTGGCATGTCACGATTTTGAAAAAAATTTCAGAGAGATCAAAACCAAGTAAAGGACATTCTAGGTTTATAGCTTCATATTATTTTTCACCGGACATTTTTCGTAAGCAGTTGCATGCTCCAATGACGAAAGTAGTATCGATTATTTTAAGTCAAAAACAAAAAGTTTTAAAATACACGAAGTACGTTCTGCATGTTATTCGCCTGAAACTTGTTTTTTAAGTGTTAATGCCTGCCTTGAGACGCGTTCAGACGAGATGCCTCTTTTGTCACAGAAAGCTTGCAGCAGCCTGCGGCTTGAATCGCAAGCAGTGGAACAGAACTCGTGTTGCTAACAGGCGCAAAATCAATCTGTGAAAATGTGCGCGGTAATTCAAACGTTTTTCCAATCCCAGAGGGCAAAACTGATTTTTCTTCGACCATTTCCTTCATCGTGTTGAGAAATAATATTATTAACGATTCAGCTGGTGTTTTAATTTCAACTATACAATCCTGAAATGTTTTGGATATGCCTCTTTTTTTCGTTCGTGTTATTTTTTTGAAAATACTTTCTCATCACAAATAGTCGTTCTAGCAAGTGGACCATCTTGCTTTGGAAATGTAATGTAATAATAATGTAATAATTTACTCAACTTGATGAGAATATACGTGAGAACAATGATTCAACTGATCTCGAGAATATTTTAAGCAAGATGTATCTTTGCTCAATCTGGGTTCTTATTATACACATTGCGAGTGATGTATATTCTGCAATATATTCGGAATTGTTGAAACTAGAAAACTAGTTCATATTCAATTTGAAACTATAATATATTTTTAGCCCTTCAATCACAACCGCATTCAAATAGTTTCTTAAGTGTATTTCATCTTGGGGGCAATAATTTTTGGAACTCTTTTGTTTATCAACAAAAACAAAAGAGTTTACTGAAGCAAAAATTATTATGGTCATTCTATTATGTGTTTTTATGGATAAAAACTAAAAAAGTCTACTTTTTATAACTTTTTTCAATTACAATAATTTAATTTATTTATAAAAAATATTTGTTACCTTGAATTACTGAAATTTTTCATAAATTACATCTAATATTAAACGAAATGTTTATTTGAATGTAATTTCAACTTGTAAATTGAGAAAAATGATTTTTTGAAATGTTGTGTAAGCGAATAAACAGCAAGTAATAGGTTAATAGTTGAAAATAAAGCATAAAATGTATAATTTACCACTTGAACAACTGCTTATATCAGATGAAAATTCGATTCACATTTTTTTGCAAAAATTTACGTTGTGAAAAAATTTTCATCGCACATTCTCGGAGGTGTGTTTAAAAAAAAGTCTACAATAATTACTTTGCTAAGACCAAAATTACTAAGTAGAGAGACATCTTCCAATCGTTATGCTTAAAGATGTCTTCATAAAGAGTACTTTTAGCAATTTAACCTTTACTGGACCTTATCTTGTTTTTTTCCTTAGAGTCATTTTGGTGTGTCTTTATATGATTAGGTTGAATAGTAAAAAACACTGTTTGCGTCACTAGTTAGCCTTGTAGAACGGAAAAAATGACATTTTAATTTCTTTTTTTAAGTTTTACATTATTAAATGTTGTTTGAATATTAATTGTTTACATAATTTATTATGAAAAATCCAACCATTAAAAACAAACATTTTAACATGCCCCGTGCGGTACAAAGTACGCATAGAACAAGTTATCACGATTAATATATTAGGATTCTCACAATATTAACTTAAACTAGAAAGCTAGTCACAAACTAGTGATTGTGACGAATCGCAATATTTTTATCGTAAAAGCTAAATTATTGTGTTTGTAATTTGATAAGCTCACTTTCTGTTCACATTCTTTTTTATATTAGTAATTATTATTCCCACATTTTTAGGATTGCTGAACCTTTCCAATGAATTATATATTATCAAAATGTACGGGAGAAAAGTTCACGTAACACAGAGAATATGAAATATATGTCACGACTAATTTGCAATTCTGACCTTCAAACACCATAAAGTGGATGAATTCATCTAAATAGTTCAAAGGCAATATACCGACTACGGTCCCTCTGAACACTTCATCTCAATGGTCAACTCAGTTACATACATGACAATTACTGTTCTTCTTTTAAGCAAGAATGACACCATATGCCATAAGAATTCTCTTTAGCCTATGACATAAATTAATCTAACTTTCTCTGCAATAGAAATTTCATTAAATCCCGCAGAACACGAATCTGTACAAAAGAAGCATCCTATTTTAAAATAGTCAGATTCTCTCAATACAAGTTTTTATTTATATTTATACCTTCACATTGTCAAAAAAATTCACCACGAAAATCCATTGGCTGAATATTTCATTTGCTCGCGAGTTTTCTGAAAATTGTATTGGAAAGAAAAAGTCAAAAAATAAGTAAACGTGAAGCGCATAAGTTGAAATGCGAACAAGCATCGAAACATATAGTTTCGCTTATTGCTATGAAACGACACAGGTTCCGAATTGCCAATGCGCTAATATGTGTTCCGCGCTCTGTTACCTGGCAACAAATGACACGTTAGTTTGATGTTTATTTCTGACATTGTAGTCGATTTGTTTCATATTTGAAATGAACGTTGCAAGGTAAAAGAAGATTTATCAAGTAATTTTCAGAACAAGCAGTTTCCTATGTTCAGGAAAATAGAGGAAAAATCAGGAAGGAAATTCAGAATTATGTAAAAATGGGTAGACTCAAATCAATTCGCAAGCTATAATTTGTATATGCGACCAGGAATACAATATATGATACAGGATATAGATATGAATAAATTCCGATGTTTTCTTATAAAATTTGAAGGTTTGGAAAAGTGTTAAATATAATAAAAATATATAAAAAATAGTAATAAATAAATTTCTAACCACTTTTGTCTGATAAAAAGGATGAAAAATAAATATAAAACAAATACCTCAATAAAGGAACTTGTGTCATTTGAGCTTATGTTTGTGTAAAGAAGGAGGATTTTACGTTAACATAAAAATGACAGTAAATAAAATTAAGACAATTAATGACACAGACTTTTTGTCGTTGTTCATATCATATATTATTAGGCATTATCTTATTTTTAATTTATTTTCTTCTTTGCACCTGACACAAAACACTGAATTCCGGTTACATCAACAGCTTACAAACAATTACTTTAATGCCGTGCGGAAGGTGGCTTGTGATACTAGGAATTCACGCGAAGCGCGGTCTATTCTAAGTATTGGAATTTTTTATGTACAGCCTCACTACTTTTTGCAAGAAATGGTAAGGAATTTCATTGAATTTATTTACAATTTTATGCATACAACACAATATGGCAATTTTTTCGACCCGGATTGTAATATTTATGTTCCGGATAGTCAATCCTATATCCAATTTGTTTACTCTTTGATAATTGTTTCAAATATCAATTTTTCCTAATGTATCGTCTACATAATGCAGAACTTTCATTTAAATTTCTAAATAATATTTAAAAATAGACGAAAATTTCTTTAAAACATTCAATTTTCTCAATAAAAAATTATGTTGCTCAATATTTTATAATCGAAACAAAAAACTTTCTGAACGCTTTCCAAACTGTTCTCAGGTGCTGTTTTGTTTCTGTAAGTGACGATTACCTGCAAAGTATAAAAGAAACTGTTGCTTTTATCGTGCAAATTGCGTTAAGAAAACACAATTGTTTAAATATAACAAAGTATTTAAAATGTTTTCACCTATTTGTGAAGTAGGTCTTGAGAATTTTTAAAAGCGTTAAATTTTCTTTATTGCATTCAGAGTTTACGAAAATAAAAGTCTTCCGTTTATTCATTTCCTTCTTTAACAATTTATTTTATACAATTAATGATAATTAATCTACTAATAATTATACATATATGAAATTATATGTACGATGTCTAAAGTGCTCAATCATTTATACGATACACCAAATTGTTATAATGATTACAAAACTGCAAAATACTGAATTTTTCTTAATCGAGAAACGAATGAATATGTAGTTAATCATGTAATTATACGTACACACGCGTGTACAATTAAACTTTAATACTGTGACCAATCGACGACTTGTGCGTTGCCTTCACAATCATCGTCTGTATCTTAAACGTGTGAATTATAGTAATTGGTCTCGTAAGGAAATTATGTTTGAGAGTTTTGTAATGTATTTTTAGTAACTGAGAGAAACAAAGAAAAGTATATATTATTTGAATAAACTATTTACTTTATATAGAATAATTTTTCGACTTTTGAATATATTTGTATGAACCAATTCTTAATCAACGTGTCAAACTCGATAAAGTAAACTTAATCAATTAACTTGTGACATTCTTGCACTACAAAAAATTTCTTGCTTCAAGAGATTCTATTATCATTATTATATATATATATGTATCAATCTCGTGAAATAACTGCATTTTATGGAAGATTTGCGCGTTTATTATTTTTATAAAAAACTCCACCCCAGACGACAGTTACATTAGAATAGAAAAAAATATCGTAAAACATCGATTTGAAGGTGGTACATGACTTCAAAGTCCACAAATCAAAATACGACGATAAACAAGAATCACATTAACATGCGAACGGCACGCAGTTTCATTGAATACAAAAAAAGCTTCCTCAAGGAACCTCCCTCGTCTTGCATAAAGATAGGAGTGTTCTTAAAAAAGTATTTTATTTAGTGACGTCTTATGTCGGATACTTCTGCAGTGTTTCAACAAAAATATAATTCTAATAAAAAGAAATGGAAAATTTACTTTGCGCGAGTCTATTAAAATACTATTACAAGTTTTTGCGTTTCGTTCCCATGCTTTTAAAATTCCTCCGTATTATCTTATCTCTCCTGTTTGGAAATTTCTTTTCATTTAGTTTATATAATCACAATTCATTTTGTCTCTTTTACCGCGAGGTGGTCCAAACGGTTAAAAAGTAGCATTCCAACTGAAAAAATAGGCTAGCAAAAATACACGATGCGAAAAGTCCAGATTTTTTGCAACACTCTAAGAGCTAGATAGTTGTTTTCAATCTGAATCCCGTCTGAGCACTGCTATCTGCCAGAAGTTTGACTAATGATTTCGATTATAATCTGAAAACAGTCTAGCCATAGTCTGCATTTTTTATAGCGTTCAGACTTTGTATAATACTCTGAACCTGAATATCGAGTGAACCGAAGGAAGTAATTACTGGTACAAGGGTTAAATTTGTTGAATCATTTTAACAGAAAAACATTAGTTGGAATTATTGAACTTAATATTCATTTAT
>JABFPD010000655.1:0-10588 GCA_022817545.1 Cremastobaeus sp. ZL-2020 | reverse complement strand
CTGAACTTTTTAGATCATCATCGCAGAATCGTCGAGAACGTGTATCAACTTGATGAATTTTGAGTTATTGTGAGGATATGGGGTAACCAAATACATCACCGAAGATTTATATTGCTAATATTCCTGCCATTTGCGACTCTAACAAATAATTCTCTAATTTCGATGATTTTATCTTGCTGAAAAAGTGGCAGTTTTTAGCGAAAAAAAATTGAAATTTAGTTTGTAGGTTTTAAAAAATCCGGGAAAATCTATCGGTGTCTGAACAGCTGAAAGTTGTGTTATCGTACTGGGTGAAAAGTTTCGGTGCAAAAACTTGGTTGCACTTTTCAGTAAAAACGAGTTCAAGCACATAACCATACGTTGTTCCGCGTGCCAGTTTCTCGTCGTCTTCCATTAGTTCGTCTCGTTTATTTAGAGGAGATCACAATGACATTTAGGTGAAGAGGTTCTCGCTTGTGCGAAAGGTTAAGTGTGCTGAAGCAGGAGGTGGAGGAGGATTTCTCGAGGCCGGTAATGGACGAACTAATAGGCGCTCGGAGCGGGCGGCGGGAGGGGAGACTCCATTGTAATGTGGACATCCTTGGCATAAGCGTAGAAAGCTAGAAAGCCTCGGCGCGCCGTAACCGATGATAACCCAATTGCTCCGAGTCGGGCTGGGTTATTCGATGGCAGCGGTTTCTGGTACACACTACACAGTCGCGGCCGTCCCTCGGTGCGAGCGAAAGAGGCTGCGTTCTCGTTCCTTTGTCTCGGCTTGGGAGGCTCGCAGTTATGCCGCTCGGGCATGCGCACACCGTCCAGACAAATTCGTCTTCAAATAAAACATACGCGCTATCCCGTGTTTGCATGTTACGTTGCCTACGAGAAGGAGATTTATGGATTACACTGCAAACGGGAAAATCAGAAGATTCCAGCCGTGGAAACGAGGATTTCGCGGATCGGGGCTTAGGGGGATCAGCGCGCTCCGCTGCAGCCTCGCGAGGAATTCTAATTTTTGCGACTTTTTGCGACGGATGATTTGTTGAAAAACGCCCCCCGATCGAACGTCGTTGTAACTCGGCTTCTTTTGTCGGATTGGTCGCATTGCAAGCGTTGTTCCGTGGTTCAGAAATGAGACGCGTGCAGTTTCAAGCGGGAATACCGAGCCGCAGCGTGATTGTCGAGAAACGCCTTCTCACACACGTGCCTCGACTGCGTTGATCTAAATCCGTTGCTACACTGCATCGGTAGATTTTGATACCAGTCCAACACATTGTTTTTCATCAGCCCAGAGTTGAACAAACTTCGCTCTCGAGTACACGAACCTCCAATTAAACACGCATTTGCGAAAAATGAGCTGCGGGAAATGATTAAACCGAAGCCGAAGTGATAACTGGCGCTCGCAGCGACGGAAACCCCGGCACTAATTCGAGGATTTAATTAAACCGTTCTAGTCGCGGAGGCAGAGATGTTTTCATTGCGGGAACAGAAACGTAATAAGCGGCAATACGAATCAGTTCGAACTGGGTCTCGTCATTTGCGGCGACGGAAGAATTGTCAAAAAAGTAGGCCAATCTATGGCACCGCTCGTTATTGAGAGCAGCTGTCATCCGTGTAAAATGACTTTAGAAATAACAGCGCGCTGTAACCTCGACGCACAAAAAATCACCGCTGCTTCGAACCCGCGTCACGAACCTGAAGAAAGCTCGCTTTTGAGGTTGCCCAGTCAAAATAAATGGGCATAACGACACGCAGCCGGCTATCGCCTCGCCATATCGCCACTTCGCCCGTTTCGACTTTGACTCTTGTCGTTAGCGAACAGAGTCCAATCCCTGAATGTTTCGTAAACATCAAAGCTATTATACTTTCCACCGAGTGGACTGTTGGCGAAATGCTCGAACGCCAAATCGATCAAGTTCGCGCATCCAGTTATGCAAGTTGCGCTAAGCTTCGCCAGATGCATTTTTCATAAACTGTGTATCAGCTAACGAGTCTTGTTCGACACGGTCTCGACGCGTTGTCGATCGAGCGACTCTCAGTCGAGGCAAAAAGTTTTCATTCGTTTTCCCGTTCGCTACTTCTCCCGCGTACCGACTGCTTTCGTTTTCTTTTCCTTGCTCTACGAACTCGACGGCGTAGGTCCATTTATATTCCGGACTGCACCTCGCGTACAATCTGCAGACGCGAACTACGATCTATGCGTTATATAAAAGGATAACCATGCGCGCTCGAGTATCTGCACGTAAATCAGCGATACTTTTAATATTCTCATGAAAGGGATCAAACATGCTCGTTTCCAAATCGGATTGCCGTTTTTTGTACCCAGGGTTATTTATCGACGGGAGTCGTTGCGATATTCATAAACGTTTAATCATTTATTGACGTTCAAGTTTCATTCCGTAACAACCTCGGTCGGAGCCTTTGCGAAGCATAATCCGAGGTTTTTTTCGTAGCAGATCACTATTAAGAATAATTGCGACGATTTGGATTTTCTTTTTATTCAAAATGAAATTGCAGTTTTTATCTCAACTATTACAATATTTTCAGTTTATGTTTCTGCTCAGTTAGCGGCTTTGACTTCGTTTCGATTGAAACATTCATTCATCTTTACATAAAAATTCTTTTCTTTTTTAAATCTATTTTTGTCATCATTTTCTATCTAAATTGAAATATCAAATTTGTCTTATTTATTTTTATTTTTCATCCAGTTTTTACCCAAATTGCCGCTGCTGGTTTTGAATTGCAAGTGGAAACAAATCATATGCTTTTCAAATTTGTATATATCTGTTGGCGATATCGATTAACCATGTACGAGTTCAATACAATAACATCTTCATGATAATGTTTTCCGTGTAAATTTTGAAACCGAAATGTCATTAAAAATTCCATGCGACAAACGCATCAGAGAAGTAAAAAGATACAATGCTTAATGAATATAAAGTTAGTCACACTAATTACTCAATTACTTGTGATTATGAAGCAAAAATTAATTTCCATTGTATATTTTTAAAATTGGACGTATAAAAAACCAAATGATAATATTGAATATTATATATAACTAACCAGCAAACCATTTTATGCATATATTTATCGTGGAAATTATTGCAAAAAATAATTTAATAATTTAATTAATTATTTTTCATTTAGTACATATTCAAAATGGATAATAATCCATATCAGGAAATGTTGTATGCATTTTAAACTTGGGCGTTCATGAGATAATATATAAAATATTAATAATGCTAACTAATAATACTTAAAAGTTGTGATCATAATTAGATCATTAATTTGCTCAATCTTAATAGTATTAAGTTAATACTGAATAATGTTAAAGTAGATTGATCATCCCATTCACTGTAGTCAAACAAAATTCCAAAGCGCAATATGTTATAACAAAATATACAATAAGAATAAATTTCATTTTAGGATTTTTATTTACGTAATACGTTGAAAATAAAAAAAGTTAGTCAGATAAGTGTCTGATTTAAGTTGCTAGGGTAGGCTCAAGTGAAGTTGGTATAGGACTGAAATGGTAACGTAAAATTTTGCTGTAATGTTCAATAACGCCGAAATATAACCAAAAAATCATTGGAACAAAAAAGAGCGACTTAGAAAAAAAAAGAGTTCACTAAATGTGAATAATTTACTGTCTTTTCATTAATATGTTGAAAGATTAAAAATTCCGGTTTTTTTCAGTTGTAAGCATATCAAATAGTTCCAGCTAATCATTGTAAAAACTACTTTTTGAATAATTCTTAAAATTTAGTCCCGAAACCTATATTTTTTTAAATTGAATATCAGAATTTCTGAGGGGGTAGGGAGTCACTTATTCTAATTCAGTTTTACTAATTAGTTTTTCTAATAATTTTTTCAATCGGCTCAGACCACACGTCTGAGCTGTGTGGTGTAAAAGGGCTGATCGTTTGGCAGGGCGGTTCATCCTTTTGCTGTCAAATTTTTGACAAAAAATTCCACCATACGTCTCAGCCTTTCGGAATAAACGCGTCACCCGTTTATAATTTTTTCCGTGTACAAATAAATTGAAAGTTGAAAGAATTGCAAAATTATTTCCTTCCAAAAAAGGATATTTTTTCCATCTCTGTCAAACAGTTTTTGACACAGATGGACGTGTTAAAGCTGAACGTCATATTTTTCAATTAGTCCAAAAATATCAAGAATACAAAAATGATAACACTTTCGAATATTTAAAAGCAGTTGGGTATTTTGTTATATATTTATATATTAGAAATATTAAAAATGGTTATTAGAAAAAGTCGCTTAGAAATTATGGATTAGAAAAATCGTCATACAATAGAACATTTTTGTCATACGATATTAAACATTTTAAGATGTTTCTGTCATAGTTTTTTTAAACATTTTTTTTATATGGTGGTTTATTAGCATAATTTGGACAAATTTACACCGACTTTTGCATAAAAAAATTTACACTTAATTCACACCAGAAATATACTGAAAAAGTAGTTAAAATTTTGCACCTCGATTACACCGTACGTTTACACTAAATATAATCTCTATTTACACTGAAAAAATGCACTCAACTGTTACACTGAAATTACACGGAGTTTTTTCAGTGTATTTATAGTTTAAAATGTGGGTAAATTGCCGTGTAAATTTAGTGTAAATTTCGGGTGTAATTTCGTGTAATAACAGTGCTAATTCGGTTATTTTTTGGTGTAAGTTGGTGGCAAAATCTTTCTCACGAGTGGTATAAAATAGGTATCACAGTATATATACAAGTTCCAATTTATATATTATTAATACTAAATAAGGTCCTGTAGAACTTGTGATGACTTCTAAAGTTTGATTTCGAAAATAATAGAACTCCTTCATTATAATTTAATAATGGCAGTTATTGAATTTCGAGTGTAAAACTTTTTTCAAATGCAAATTTTTCGGTGTACACAGAGTGTAAATTAGGTGTAAATCAGAACGCCAGGGTGGTACAAGACTCACGCACACAAGATTCAACGAGCAGAACAAAGATAGAGGCAAAACAAAACATTGTTTATATGTAGCGCTGTCCTTCAATCACGTGACACCAATACTAGGTTAAAATCTCACCGTCGACGATTTGCGACGATGTCCAGGGAGAGTGTTAAAAGTGTTCTTATGAAAAAATAAACACTACACTGAGAGAAATTTGTTTATAATTTTTCTATAGAATATAGTGAAACTGGGATGTACTTGCATGTTTCGTATATTTAATATTTTAAGGGCAAAAAATTACCTACTACATAATATTGTGAATCTTAACATTTAACATAACACTTTCTATTATTCAAAAATGTAGGATATTTTACAGTAAAATTCAAAATAAGTAACAACAATTTTTACGATTTAAAGTTGGTACTTTTGTACTATTAGCGAGTCAGAATATTTTACTATATTAAAATAGTAAAATTTAATACGGAAAGTCGTTCTTTTTATAATTTAATTTGTAAAAAATCGTGTGTTTGGTATTGTTTTGAAATTTTCTGAAATTATATCTAACCAAGTTTTATGAATTTAAATGTTCGCGCTCACGTTCTTACAAACCTTTCTCACAAATACCATAGAAATAAGCTGCAAATATAACCATGAGTTTGACGGATCGAAATGTAATTGCAGCGTAGCGATGGATATATGTGTATATGAGTGTGTCAGTTAGTATATGTGTTGTAAATAATGATATATTGTAATGATGCAATGCGTTATATTGTTTAATATGTTAAGCTCAATTATTACTATGTATATGTGTATATATGCGGACCCACCAGTAACAATGTCTGTAATAACATGTTAATAATTCTGATATGATTTAATATTTCAGTAATAGGTCATCAAAATACACATACTCAATCTGTATATGTATTTGTAATGACAAACAGAGTTGACAATATAAGTAGACAAAATAAATAATTTCATCTAGTTAATTTTACTATATTTAATATTAAAAACTCAAATCAAATATTCTAATATTTCACAGCACCTTATTGTAATCTATATTCAACTTACATCGTCTTTTTATCGATTTCTCAAGTATATCCCGAGTTTGCAATAGGAAAATAGTAAATTTCTATAAATTTAATAATAAAATTATCTTCACATCAATTACCTCTACATTTTGATAGTTATCCGATTCCCCCCAACACATCAAAAATTATTCAAAAATAACTGCAGGTATGTTATATTATATGTGCGTAATAGTAGACATTGTTAGTCAATTTGCGGATAACGCTTCATGTGATTTGTCTGTGTTACTATTATAAACCTGAAGTAAACGTATTATATGTGTTCTGAGCTGCCATGATATCAAGGGGAATTAATTAAGCAAAATATTTCATGTATTTCTATAACACTTCTTTGGTTTTTGCAACATTTTGTCCAGGTGGTGAACAACAGAAACGTAAATAAACGTTAATTAAACAAATTGAAAACATCAAAGTTTACTTAATTTCCACTTGTTTACAACTATAGAAATTCAAATACTGAACTCGAGATCCGAGATTTGCTTTAATATCAAACTTTTGCTTCAATATCAGCCTTTCGCGAAATAGTTGGTCCAATTTAATTATATGTTTAGGAATTCGCACAATCTACCTAAGTAAAATGAATTTCGCGGCGCTTTTCCTCGAGAACAGATGACATCCACTTGTCTAACTAAGTTGCCTGCGCATTAGTTTCCCATTATGTCATCAATCTCATTTCTGCGCGCGCGAAATTAACGATTTTGGGAATTTGCGTAGACATTTTATTAGATTTTCGCGAGATTTCATTATTGAAATCCTCCGCTCTGGAATAGTTTCTGTAAAGTAAGTTTTGTTAAAGATACGCAAACGGAACATCTTTAACGAGCATCTGCTGTTAGCTACTAGCAATATACCTTAAACACGATTTGTTCAAAACTCAACGGTCGGTTCGTGTTTCGCGCTGACAGGGGTGTCCAGAATGAAGCGAGATGGTCCCTTAGAGGTTTCGCTAACAAAGAAACCCTTCTGTGTTTTCACTGTATCTATCTGCATAGATGAAATTGCGTGGGAATGGATTTCATTAAAAATTGCAGGGGTTGTTGACTCGAGCAATAGCCATAGGGTGGGTGGTTTGTTATTATACATGTATTTTCGGGGCTTCGTCGATTAGCCTTGTTTATCTACAGAGGGAAATGTATCGGTAACAACAGATTTCATGAAATCCAGTCGACTGGAAAGTAGCAGTTCATTAGTTTTCGGAGAATTTACAGGATCATTTACATTAATTACGTGTATTTTTCACGGATCAGAAAATATTCTGTCATCTATAGTGGTTTCATTCATTCGAAAATGTTCGGTTGCCATCGGTTGAATACGGTAGTATTCCAAAATAGTCGGAATTAATCATCTTCAGATATTATCAGTTATTTGCGATTATTTAAGACCAGGTAAAATGTTTGAAAATTTCAAGTGACGTCCTGAGTACGCCTTCAAAAAAGTTTGATAATAATCGTCCGAAAAATTCGGACGACTTATGCAATTTTTAGGATTCCATGGGAATAGTCCGTCTTTAGCATCTTCAATAATAATATAATCTTCAAGAATCTTCGTGAATCGATTATGAACGTAATACTCGTGTATGTTCGGAGATTTCGATGATTTTCGAGTTTCAATATGTGAAGTATTTAAGAAATTACCAGATGACATCCGAGTTGCATTGGGTTCTTCCGTATTCGCACTAATATGTTTAATGAAAACTTTTAAATGTATGAGAGTCATTTGAGTTGCCACTTGATCAATTTAAAAAAATATTGGATTTTACGTTAACCACGCACTTCGTAAATTATTTATATTTATGATAAGTAAATAGTTTAGTTGAAAATTGTCAGTTTTGTTGAGTACTTCAAAAGCAGAATCGAAGAGCAAAAAGTAGTTCAAAGTTTCTGGTCTTTGTAAATGTTGTCGAGTTGCTGTGAAATCGCAGTTTATGTGTTTGAACACCAGTAGCGAAGCACGACGATGTATTATAAACGCTTTATTGCTTGATTTAGTAAATCGCATAAAAGATACGGCTTGGAACTTTACACTTCTTAATTTGGTTTCTTACAAACTGTCCGAGATAAAAACTTCTGCGTTATATAACTTAAAATAAAGTTCCAACTGTAACGGAGGAATAAAGTTAGTTTGTCCGATTTTTCCGAAAAACTAATGGCGGAAGCGACTTTTTCTGAATTCTGTTTCAATGAAGTTTCACTGTTTGCGTCGAGAATTATCATACTTAAAGCGTGAATCATTTTTCTGAATTATAATTTTTCATTGCAAAAAGTGCTTTTTGAAGTTATTAGTAAACTAGTTAAATTTAGTTAATTTAAACTTTGTAATTAAAATGAAATTTCGCACCAATGAAAAAGACGATTCATAAATAAAGTAACATTACTAAAGCCTTATCGTATTCATGATATTACGTTCAACGTAACGCGTCATAATTCAAGGGGAAACTGCCCGCGTTAATTTTTGACCTGGATCGCCCTGGTTGTTTATAATTGTTACGATTTGACTAAGACATTCAATTAAATCACTAAACAATTCGATAAAATATTTGACTTTCTCACATCTAGGTCGCTCCGGTAAATATTTAGGAGCAATAATAGCATCAGCCGACAAAAAGTTACGTATGCCATAAATCGACGTGAACATGTAACTTCACTTAGTGCAACGCGAACATGAATGAAATTTCTAACATCTTATTAAAGTTACACCACGAGACTTGTTGAATATGTAGTACATTCCAAAAATGAAAAATCTTATAGCAACACGTTGAACTTTCCAACAAAAGTCTCGGCCTTTTTAATGTCACGAATTATCAGAAAAACCAAAAAAAGTAAAATGGCGTGAGTGAACTTTACAAAAGTGCCATATTTTATAATTTAATACCTCGAGTCAACGCGAGTTTGTAAATTTGCTCCGACTTTTGCTTATGATTTACGATAAAATGATAATGACGCGAAGCATGCGCGACTCGCGCATTGTGTCGGTATGCTGAGGATTCAGGTGTGGCCTCGGCGCTACGACCCTAATAATGTGCCGCTCCGCACACGCCGACGGGACATGACACCGCTATTAATATCGCGATTAATGGTGTTACGTCGACAGCCATCGAAACAAATAGTCGCTCTTGCAAAGCGCGCTCGCCGGCGAAACGAGGTCCCATTGCGAGCGCAAACCGCCGTGTTATTTAGCCAGCGCACATGACCGGCGTTGCGCAACGCCCGTGCAGGAGGTTTGCACAACTTCAGCGCCGCGCTTTGTGGGTTAACAAAATAATTTCGTTCCCAATTTTTATATTTACAACTCCGCGTCTTGTTTGTTTTACTTTACCGTCGCCGGTTATCAAATGAGGATAAACTGCTTTGCAGTTTCTGTTTTTCTTCGATAACGAAACTGCGGTTTTGCTTTTTTACGCTGGAAATAAAGTCGAGTTGTGTAAAGAATGAAACATTATTTTTCTCGGCAACTGTGGTAAATGAAATTCAGTTATCGAATTAACTTATTACCGTTGAGCAGCGAATTTGCAACGTTTACCGACAGGAATTTATTCAAAAAACCTATATATTTGTGTGGGAGTATCAGAATAACGTATATAGTGGAAAAACATATTTAAACAATTAGGGAGGAAACAAAATTAATGATATAATTGATTTTTATCCGAATAAAACTATTGATTGATGCATTTAATTCTGGTTGACTAATTGTCCAATTTTTATTTAATCTATCTTTTAGCGCACGTATAATTTTTTACATTATTGGTGGTATAGAGCGATGTTTGACATTTCACGACATATTTCATTCGGTAAATTAATGTCTAATAAATGAAACCCATCAATTGAGATGCCATTAATAATCCTTATACAATTACCCGAGGATACTTTGGTAACGACTGGGAATTAAATCGGGAATCTTTAGAGTTTACAGATCACTTCAGAATGTTTAGCTATATTGGATCATGTTTCGGGGTGATTATCTATTTTCCGGAAATACTTGTGGATACTTGCAACATGATATACAAGGAATTAGTGAAAATTCGAAAACATTAATAACACATTTTAAAGCTTTTACGCTCGAATTGTTATACATAAAATATAATTACTTCACCATTTTGACATTTCCATGCATAGCTTGAAAAAATAGCAGTCAAAAATAAAAATAATATTTATTTTGGAATGTTTAATTTCATTTTTAATAACTTAAAAGAATAATCTATACCATGAATAGTATACATCTTGGAAACATGAATATTCAACAAGAATAATCGTTTAATATTAATTAAGAACGGAATTGTATCATATTTGATATAATTGACATGAAAAGGTTACAATAATAAATAATATTCATTAGTTCGCTGTTAAATGAATTACTGAATATTATTTTTTAATATTTTATGTATATGTAACATATTGAATGACTATTATTTATGAATATAAAATTTATTGAAATTTAGACTTAGAATAAATGTAAAATTTGAACTAATTTATCGTAAAAAGTTGATTTTTATGTTTTTTAACACTTTGGTGAGCCTCACGTATACGCACACATGTCAACAGTGAGTCGAAAAAAGATAGAAATAAAACAAAACACTGTTT
>JABFPD010000654.1:0-10594 GCA_022817545.1 Cremastobaeus sp. ZL-2020 | reverse complement strand
TTTATTTCTGTAATCAAAGCTTGTAATATTAAAATTGAAATGTAATGTAAGTATTGTAAACCTTGTAGCTTTAAAGAAACTAGCATTCCCTTTGCAATTTATACTCAACTATTGTTCTTATTATGAACAGTAGTTTTAATAGTTGATATTTCTAGTTTCCATGCTGAAGTTTTCTTTCATAGGTTTCCTTGAAATTATTTGAAATTAATGATTGACAGGAATCAAGGTAAATTATCTTCTTGAAAACCTGACAGTGTCAGGAAAATTTGAAAAATAAAATGAATAGCCTCCCTGTAAATAATATAAAAGCACTTCACTTCCTGATGTCGAGTTCAAACTACTGATTCTAGTTTTATTTATTTAGCCTTTATTTCAGTTTCGAGATATTTGTTCAAATAAGTGTTCCAGTGAATGCTGACTGGCAATGAAGATGAAAGGGAAGTTAATGAAATGGTATTTTTTGCAGTTCCACAGTAAAGAATCGATGTCCATGACTTATGTAACCAATTGGCTGAAGCAAAATTGTCCCATGCTGGTGAGCGGATTGCATCGCTACGTGGTCAGTGTGTTCTCGACAGCATATCGCAATGGAGCCAATTTAATGTCAAAACTTCAAGATCAACCTGACACAGGAACGCCGATTTTGGAGCAGCCGAAGTCCTTGGTCGGAGCTCTGGAAATTCTTCCCATGAGTTACGTTTGGATCTTGTCGACCGTTTTGCCTAAACCTTTTATGGTAAATTTGATCTATACAGATTTTGCAGTAACTATTTCTTTGTAATCATAAAATTCATTTCGTTCTCAACCTTGGCCAACATTTACAGTTTACATTATTCTCGATTTTATTATAACGGCTACAAAAATGTGTCCACGTTCTAGTTGCATTTTTAATTTATTCAGCCACTTTTTGCATTCACTTTTCCCTCTTAAAATCGTTCTTATTAAGATGCCATAGCGTTCTCCAACGCGGATATCAATTTTGTTTTATAGAACGCGAGCGCACTTAATTGTATTGTCGACTTGTCCTCCCAGCTATTCACTAATTGAAATGCAACTGGTTTATTGTGCCACGAGAAAATTAGCATACTGCCTCGTCTGGTCATGTTACAAAAATTACTCGAAAAGTGGCAAGGACCAAAGATGTCCTTTTAGGGATCATTTTTCACCTATATGATTGTAAATAAAATTTATAATCTAATTAGACTTTCTTCGTTTGCATAGCATACGGGAGATAAGATTGTGGAAAAAAAGCCCGAGGTATTTTTGAGTAGTTTGCTTTCTGTTTAGTGATATTTAACGTAGAGAACTAACTGTAGATTTTATTTAATGGTTTGATTATCTGGTCGTTCTCAAGCTTCTCGAAATAATCTGATTAAAACGTTTTCCTTTGCTTAGCCTGCCGAAGATAAAAGCGCAGGGAAAAAAAGTGAGGTATTCTGGAAATTTGTGTTGCATTCAACCACAAATAGGGCTGGGAATAACACGAATCTTTGATTTCAGTGCCAAGAACCGCACTCCACGAATGGATTGCAGCAATTCTCCGACCTTTTAATGAAGCTAACTGGAAACCTGGGGCCAAGCCATTGGACGCTGTTGTACGACGGGAACGAGCACGGTTTGGGCTCAAACCGATTCCTTCATCACGTGACTGGGTACAGAGGCCCGAACCTGACGTTCATCAAGGGATACGACGGCGAGGACAAAGAGAACACTTTTATGTACTGCATTGTGTCTTCTGTCGAGTGGTATGAAAGACACACATACTTTGGCGACGACAGCTCTATGATCATTCAGATAGTGCCGACCTACAAAGTCATCGAGAGGGGCTCCAAAATGCTGTACTTAAACCTCTCGATAAGGGGTTACTCGCAAGCTCTCCGCGCTGGCCAGGACACCAAGAACTCAATCATCGAAATCGACAGCTCCTTCCAAAACGTAAAAATGGAAGGAGCGCCCTACAAACTTTGCAACGTCCAAGTCTGGGGCTGTGGCGACAATCATTCGAGGTTCGACCCAAATTGCTTCAGGGGACTCAACCCAAAAATTATGAATTTAACATTGAATTAATGTTTAAATTGAAATATCTCAGAATGTTATTTTCTCATAAATTGTAACTTTAAAATGTTCCCGGTACCAAAGTTTTCATCCGATTAGGTTCAAACTTTCTCCATTTTAAAGAAAATTTTATAGAAAATGAATGTTTACTAAATTTTCAATTATTTTTTTCATAAATACATTATAATAAACAAATAACTGAAAAAATTATCCAAAAATTGATATACAATTTTTAGTACCAATAAATATAAAATTCTAATCAATAACTTTTTTTAGTTATAAAACTTGCTTTCGAATGCAAACCTGATAAAAATTGTGGTTTTTCAAATCTGATAAAAATTGTGGTCTCGGGAACTCTTTACTGATGGCCTTATTTTTAACAATTATTGTTAAATAAGTAATAAAGTTATTGTTGGGTTTTAAAACCAAATGCTGGTAAAATATTAAGAATATGAAGAGCTCTAAATAAAACAGAATGACCCAATTCAGTTGAAAATTGTGAAAAATAAGCAATTTGGTTGGGAGTCCGTTTAAAATTTATTTGCACCTTCATTGTACTGTTGCTTACAAGATTTGTTGTCATTTTGCAGAGAAACCCAACTGGAAGTGAAGAAGTGGGAGGTAAAAGAAGCCGAGCGCTGTCGACAGATTAAAATGAGTGCTTCCGAATGGCTGGATCATCCTGATCGTTATCTCCTGCAATTGGCCGGCAGGCCTTCTTATAATAATGAGAAATAATTGTAAATATTATATACACTCGTTGTACATATGTATATAGTACAAAGTCGCTCGTGTTAGGCAAACGAGCAGACAAGTGCCTTTAGGCAGCGTTTTCATTTTTATACTTGTAAATCTTGTCTTATGGACTGATGTAATCAATTTTGATCCATGCACACTTTTACTTCTCGGTTGTTTTGCCGGCTCTACCGATTTTACAGGCAAGTTACTTTCACAGGCGCGCGCATTGTATTTTAGTCTTGTTTTAGGTTGTGATAACACGTCAATTGTATTTAAATGCATTGATTATCTCGTGTTTGAAACTACGTTTTCTAGTGGTTTTCAAGCCTATGTCTTAGGTTGTAACTTGAGAACTAGTGCGCTCAAGATAAACAATTGCTAAAGGTTGATTAGTTGATATTAACGGATGGAATTGTTCGTCGTTAGACTGTTCTGTTACGTGTATATATATGTAAGATAAGATATATTCAATATGAAAACAAACTCATGTATAAAACAAAGTTTCCGTCTTTTTACGTTACTTCGCATTCGTTTATCAACTATATTTTTCTATCTTACAATTAAAATTCCTAAATATGCAAGTGAAATTGATTACTGAATAACATATTTTTGAAATAATTCTTTGGTGTTTTTAATCAAATCCTTTTATTTAGTTGTTAAGTAAATCTAATTGGCGAGAAATTGACAAAAGGTGTTGGTAAACAATCCTTTCAGTACAATGAAAGTCTTTGTTTTTTCAAGCCTTACAAACAATTATTTGAAAAAACGTTGCCCTGAAAGTTTTCAAAGGAGAATAAGCAATAAACATTTTCTTATTAGAATTGCGCTTGTATTATTTAAATTATATATAACAAAATACAATCAAATAATGTACAAAGTCACAGTTGACATGCATAATACATTTTTTTAGTTATGGGAACAAATCATGACATGATATTAGTGACAATTCAACAAATATTATTTAACAAGTAAACATACAAATATTTCATCAACAGAAACTATACATTCTACATTTCTTTCGATTTGATAAATATGAAAACACAATAAATGAGAAAGATTTTTTTGTGTAAAAGACAATTTTAAATTTCAATTCGACTCAGAAAATTTTAGTTGGCAGTAATTCTGAAAGTTTCTTTACAGTTCAAATTCTGTTGTGGCAAGTTAAATAACTGTATGATCAGTAATTCTTGATCCTAATAAATTAATATTATGCACAAAAACAAACCTTATATACAAGTTTTACAAAAGATACAAAATATAAGATAGCTAATGTTGTGGTTATATAAAGATGAATAAAATTATCTAAGGCTATTGAAATATACAATTAAATAATTACTTTCATTCCTAGTATCTTAGATACCATATCCATTTTTATAAGTTTCAAGATTAAACTTACAATTTGGAAAATTGCAACATACAAATATATAAAACGCACCAGGTAGGAAATAGTTTGTATATCAAGAAAATTATATTTAACTCGTGGAGGTTAATTTTTCCAATTGAACTATAACATTTTTTTGGTCCTATACAGAATTTTGTCGAACTGCTCAAAGTCCGATTGAAATAACGCGCAACCTATTGCATATTTGGTTCCAAATGTGTTTTTAGGTTTGCCTTAAATGCAATCAAAAAATGATTAGAAATTCATTTTAATGAATCATTAAAATTAAAACAGAAATTAATAAAGTTCAATTGCCAGTTCTATTTCTAAACTAGAAAATATAATCGTTTTAAAAATTGGTGCTTTTTCGAATTAATGTAGTCACTGGTTTAGTATACTTTTCTAATTTTTGAGCGAGCAGTTGCTATGAATTGAATGATTTCGAACAACGTAGAACCTTGGGTAACGTTATATCTTAAATATCGTATCTATAAAATCGATCATTTTCCTAAAATTTACATTACATTACAATTGTCCCTGTAGCGTATTTAAGTAGCTAGATTGACCTCCACAGGTTAATTGAGAGACTAATTTAGGAAATCATAATTTGGAACGTCGTCAAACTGCTGATTCTGAGGATTTGCGTTACCCATAGGCCGAGCAGTCATTTGTCCCCTGGGTCCTACCATTGACTGCTGCATGCCAAGAACCTGTTGCCTATACTGTGGTTGTTGCTGGAAAAGGGCAATATTTTCAATTATTACTCATTATTTGGTTTTTATTCAAGTTGAAACATTAAACAAGCTAAAATATTGAAAAACGAATAGTTTAAGAAATAAATCGAAAAATTACCTGCTGTAACAAATGCCTTAATCCTACATTATTAGGCATCACAGGACGTATCATTCTTTGGGTATTTCCCTGTTGAGGGGCCATGCCAGATTGTGGGTTCAACCCTCTTTGAGCTTGTTGAGCCTATAAAGTTCAGAGATGCACGTAAGTAATATGTATATTGTAATCTGAATTTACAGTAAAGAAAGAAAAATTATCTTTTTAGCTCCCTTCGAAATTTAGCATTCGAAATAATTCCAGTTTAAATTAACACATGTGTTTTTTCGGTGATAATTAAAAAAAACGATTTTTTGTATAAAATATTCTAGAAAAACTTTTTCGATAAGTATTTCATGCCACTCTTCGTAACTACAAAATAAAAGTGCTTGAACTTGTTTCCGATGAAAAATACTTGCCTCCAGTTGTTGTTTATACTGCATTTCTTGTTGTTGTGCCACTTCCAAATTTTGTTGAATCTATGTTAAGTACACATATGTAAATAACATACTTATAAATTAACATTAAAGGTGCCTCAAAGTAAAATCATGAATTATTCTATTGCATGATTTTAATAAAAAATTTTACGACTGGCTTTAAACAATAATCTCAAAAAATATGCAACAAATTTTACCTCCAATTGCGATTTATACTGCGCTTCCTGTTGCTGCGCAGCCTCCAGAGTTTGTCGTAATTGTTGAATTTTAATTAAATTTTGTTGTCTGGCAAGTTCTATTTCATCAAATGGAGGTCGCTGTTGGTTCATCATACCAGGCCCTTGTTGAGGTCCAGAAAGTGCTGGATTCTGTAAATATTGCAAAGATTTTGAATATACAATTGATATCAACAGAAAATTAATTAAAATTCATTTAGCTTTTACTTCATGGCAAGAAAACTTCTCTCGCGATTTCAAAGCTAAGTGATTATTTTTCAATAAAACGAGTATTAAAATAAGGTGTTTACCTGCAGATTGATTTGCCCTTGTGGTCCAGCGTTTCCGCTCATAGTTTGCTGAGGATTATTCGAATTGACAACATTTTGCGTTATTTGCCCTCCGCCCATTGCTATAGTGTTTGTCTGAGACATCAAAATATTGCCTTGCGAAATGCCACTAGTTGGCATGCCACTGGGCATTGCGTTTGTGCTTGGACCTGCACCTGGCTGGAATAATTTCAATTTCTTATGATTTCCAACGTTTATTTTATTTATTATTTTGTATTTTCAACAACAGATAAAAGAATTTGTGTTTTCATGAAACTTTTATTTCACCTGTCCCATGACTTGTCCTTGTCTAATGTTGTGTGTTTTCTTCTGGTGCTGGATAACGTTACGCAAACGTTCCATAAACGTGGTTTGATCGTTAGGCACAAAACCTAGGAACAATCTTTTTTCGCTGGAATACAGCAATAAGAGGACTTTGATGTCACAGGTTGGAGTAGCCGTAAAGTGTACGAAACCAGTCTGCATTAAATACAATATGGTTACTTGATGCTGATTTCATAAGCGTTTGAAAATTAAGATCGTGGTTTTATGTATAGACAAAAGTTACTTACAAATCCAGTCGCCATAACATTCACAAGAGTATCGTAAGCGTCGCAAGCCTGAGGATAGAAGTACACAGTCTTTGCATTTTTCAAAAAGGCATTGCCGATGCTGCCAATGATGTATTTTGGCATCAACTGCATAATTAGTTTGGACGGCCACGATTCAGCTTTTCTGTGAAACAAATTATTTTGTGTTAGAACGACTAAAAAAGAAAAAAGAACAGACATCGGAAATTACTGTTCAAAAAGTAACGTGTTACTGGTTACTCTACTTCAAAATTAATTAATCAATTGGAACAGCATTGCGTTATCGTTACTCCAAATTTGTAAAGATTTTTAAGTAACAACGTTACTTCCAATGTCTAAAAAAGAATTATAGTAGCCAATGTTGTCATTGTGCAGTTACTACTTACATATCTGGTTCCCCATCTTTGACACTAGTTGAGACTTGGAAAGGAACACATCGAGTCTGCTTAGGAGTATCATTCGGGTTTTTAGTTTTCTCTATCCACTCTACTACTCCTTGCCAAATAATGATTCTGTCTGTTGTAGGTTGCATGTTGTTAACAGCAACGTTGCCCTAAGAATGAAAAACACAATTTGCTGATGAATATATCATTTCTTTGGAAATGACACAGTTAACAGTAACAAATTGTGGTATAAAGGATGGAGTGAAGAAAATGACATCTGAATACAAAATGGAATGGAAGTTGATGAGTAAAGAAAAATTGAACTACAAAAATTAGCGGATTATGCTTTGTAATTGAGATGCAAAAACAAAAAATAAACAGAAACGACAGCCACAGTTCTACTGAAACTTACAGGAACTTGCGAATGGGGAATCTGTTGTGGTGTTACAGTATTCACCTGAGCTGGCGACTGGCCCGCCGTAACAGTTTGTGGTACTTGGGAAGGCATAGCCTGGCCCACTCCAGACACACTGAGTTGTGACCCAGGTTGATTTTGCGAGACTTGAGGAGACATTCCGACCTGCGTCTGCTGTTGCTGCTGCTGTTGCTGTTGAGCATTCTGCTGTTGCTGGATTTGAATGGACAATCTCAACTGCTGCTGTTGTTGAGTCATTTGCTGTTGCTGCTGCTGAGGATTGGTTGTCATGGCGTTGTTCGAAGGTCCTGTGGGAATACGACATTGTATTATGTATTGAAATGACGTTTTGCGAACAAAACAAAGAAACATACCATCAATTCTTTGACCAAAAGGAGTCACATTAAGACCCAAAGAATTAGGTGGTTGGGTTAATTGTGCAATTAAAGCACTACTTTGCGGGTTTGTAGGTGTGTTCCCAGGCGTCATGAAGGGCGGCCTGATCCATCGAGTGTGAGTCGCCCTCTGCACCGCTATCGCATTAGGATGGTAGTTTGGAGCTGAAATCTGTGGATTGAAAGCAGGCCGACCGGCTCCCAACGGGGCTCCTGGATTCTGGTGCACTGCAGCAATGCTCTGTGGAGTTTGGTTCCTGAACGCAGCGTTCTGTGCCTGTGTTGGTTGCGGGATATTCTGCGCCGTCTGGTTTGTGCTGGGACTGTCGTTGTTTTGCAGTGGACTCAGAGGGATCTGAGCAGCGCTGTTAGCAGGCGTCAGAGTACTCTGGCCCATGGTTGGACTCACAGGGCGCTCTTTCAGGTTGTAATTTCTCAGGAGCACCAAGTGTCGGGGGTCTTTTGCATAATTTTTCGTCTGCGATGACTGAAGATCACCTCCTGCTTTCTCAAACAGTTTAAACAGTGCTGGGATTTTCCGGGGAGACAATATTGACAAATTAATGTTTCGCTGCGGAAAGAAAATTAATTCATCAATACTGCAAATTTTTAGTCTACCACGTGTCATTTTGTACTTGGTGAAATCAACACAGATTTACCTCCTGGAATATAGCTGCAAGTTGCTCAACTGTGTGACCAGCATACTTGTACGTTTCCTGCACTGCTATTTGATATGGAGGCGAATTACAGATTAGGATGCAGTGCTTCTGCGAGGCTACGTTAGGCTCCCTCTTAAGTTGCAAGTCCTCGAAGCAGATTAAACTGGTTGCTAATCCTTCACCTATGTTCGCACAGGATTCTCCTTTTCCACCAACCATTCTAGATAATCACAAGCAATTCAGTATGTGTCATTCAGTTTATTCGTTATTTATTGCATTAAAATATTCATAAAAGACTCACTCCAGCTTTTCTAAAGTCAGAAGCAGTTTGTGGGGGTTCGAAAAGGGACCCAACGTCCCTGAACAGGGCGAAGGTAAACAATCGGCTGCATGATAATAAACGACTCCATATAAAGTTGTACTGTTCTGTTAAACAGTATATTTAAATTAGAATCCAATTTAAACCCTCAATGAGGCATGGGATTATCTTTATGCATTATAGTTACCTCGGCAGCAAATTCTCTATCTTCGATTCCACCTTGGCTGAAATACCTGAAATAAAGAATTCTCTAAATTTATTATGTTCCTTTATAATTCCTTCCTTTACAAGTTTGCTATATTCAGTGCAAACTTACTGTTTATTATAACAGTGGAAGACTTTAACACAAAATTTTAAACAATTGTAATTTCTTAAAT
Source organism: Cremastobaeus sp. ZL-2020 (assembly GCA_022817545.1). NCBI lineage: Eukaryota > Metazoa > Arthropoda > Insecta > Hymenoptera > Scelionidae > Cremastobaeus > Cremastobaeus sp. ZL-2020. The sequence goes on along the minus strand of JABFPD010000654.1, from coordinate 1,473 downwards.
TTCCACTTTAAGCAGTAAACATTGTAACTCTGAATTATCTAACTATTGATAAATGTTTCATTTTTTTATAATTAAGTCAGGTTATTTAATTTATACTATCAATTTACTGATGCAGTAACACCAACACATTTTCGAGTATGTGCTGCTATTACTTAAAAAATAACAAAATAAAGTGAAAGTTATAGAAATAAATACAGCTATCAGGTTGTGCTAGCCAAATGTCAATAAACTTACTCCAAAGTTGGAATAAGATAGTTGGTTTTTAAATCATTTAGATATGCTCCGTTTATAGCTGTGGCTTCAATGACAAATATTACATCTGCCTGCATTCCATGCTCTGTTGGACCAGCAACCATGTTTAAAAATCTGAAAATATGGACAACCAAATTCAAATATACTGCTTGAAATGAATACTTAAATTTTGGAGTAAAAAGTTGTGTAAATTATTTATGCATGGTTATCATGGAAATGTAGTCGTACAAGTGTACAATTTGAATATTTTTAAACAAAAATATGCCATAATTACTAATAACTGAAATATAATTATAGCCAAGTCCACTCACAAGGAATACAACAATATACATAACCTTACTTCTTATATGACAATGTACCTGATCTCATGTCTCATGATTTATTCTTGAAAACAAAAACAGGTTGCATCTGTACTGACATGTACTTTCGAATTATTATAAACAAAATTTATAGTATAGGTGATTTCTACATAAACATACAAAATTTGTATTCACTGGTATAATAATTTAAATGGACATGATTATTAACATATTCTGCAAAACAATGAAATACAATTTATGATGTAAATTCTGTTTCCAAATGCATAAAGTTAATAGATATAAGCATTTTTCAAATGTATAAGGTTCGAAATCAAAAGTATACAAAGTTATACAAAAACATGAAAATGGAATTTTATATTCAAACCCATGATTTTCAACAATGACCAGAATAACATAGTAAATTTAAACAACAACTCCATTTAATGTTTTTATCTATTATAGCAAATACATACCAGTAATATACACATACACCAACTGTCTAACTGTTCGCTGTTCGGTTTACTTGCGTTAGTTGCGTGTTGCGTCTCAGGGAAAGCGGATTCCGGACTTAGCCGAGCGCCGCTCGGCTAATTCCGATGCGCTCAAAAGTAGTATTTGAATCTTATTTTTTTCTTTTAATTCTCATCGATTCTATCAACAAGTAAAACATTTATAGAATACTTCAATCCAGAAGTTCAATTGATGTCAAATTTGAAAAATTGAAAAGGTTCTTGTTTATAATTAATATTACACGGGGAAAAATAAAAGACTGATGGCACTTATGTGAAACTTATGTAAAAGAGGATGCACTTATGTGAACAGAATTGTCTGTCCTCTTTTATTTCAAATAAATGTTAATTTCCGAATACGCCATCAGTCTTTTATTTTTCCCCGTGTAATATTAATTATAAACAAGAACCTT
>JABFPD010000653.1:0-10595 GCA_022817545.1 Cremastobaeus sp. ZL-2020 | reverse complement strand
AGTTAGCCGCATACGTTAGCGTGGAGTAGAGTTCGAATGAGGCGAACGCACGTTTGCCTTTATGTCGAGTGGTCGGCTCGGTCGAGCGCACCTACTCAATGCGTTAGATATACGATATACTCGTTGCAGCGGTGGAATCAGAGATGCAGTCGGATGCAACGGCATAACGCGGGTGGAAACGCGTCCGCGACTATCAATACGGCCAGTGAGCAATTTTTTGCAAAGAAGAAGAACCGTCCTAGATCAGGAGCTAAATGCACACAAAAGACTGCTTGTTACAGTTTCGATTGCCACTTTTCATCTCATTCATCTGCATCAAATGCCGCGGTTCTTGTCTGCTCTCGATTATATAATTTTTTTATGCCTCTTTCTCGGAACGAATAAATGCCGATTGTGTGGATTAGCGTCCGGTGCGAGCAATTGATTGGATTGTCGAAAGGGGCGTTGAGCTGCGTCGTAAATTTGTTGATTAGCGGTAACTACCTGGAAAGTCGCGATCGCGAATTCAAAGGCCGGTAGCAATTGATATGGATTTCGTCTTCGGACAATGGCGCAGCGGGCGGACGCTAGTGTAACAGAAAAATCAACACGGCGAAAAATGCCTCGCATCCCGTGGTCAAATATTTATGCGCGTTAACTGGCGCAAACACGTAGCGAAAAAGGTAATGCATTTAAAGAGCGTGCAAATCGAATTGAAAAGTGTTTAAGAAGTGTCAGTTTTGCTGGCGTGCAAAGCGGGCGCATTTCCGCTGGTTATGGCATCGGAAGCGTGGAGAAACGCGGCGAAGCAAAAGGGGGTTCCTGCGTCGGAAATGCAGACAACGGACGCGCTGCGGATGCGACGAGTAAAGGGGGAGTGACATCGAGTAGCGAGCGATAGGTCGCGAAATCCTGTACAACTACGGACCACGCTCGACGTGTGCGGGTATGAGTGGAATGTAAATATCACTCGGCCCGATAATGCGAGGTCAATTCTCTCCCCTTGGCTCTTGGCCGACCCTTCGATGTTACTTCCAATCGAGAAATTATCGACATGTCGACTCTCGGCTCGAGTTTTCCTCGCTGCCAACTCAAGAACCAATGACCGATGACGTGCTATCAACGTTACTAACATAATTCCCGCGCAGCTATTGTAAACAAAAATCAATACTCCATAATTAACCAATATCCAGCAGATAATGCGAGCTAATAGTCGTTAATGAAAAGTTACATACGACGGTTTATTCGAGCCGCGACAATAAGCGCCATTTTTTGTTCAAATTCGCAGCAAACAGTCGTTAGAAGGCAGCCTCGCGTCGACTCGACGTTTTCACCTCGCCGGCCGGCGGAGTCTGATGACGAGTCTGCGACTTTACTGCAGGTCACGAACGCTATCTTATCTCCGCCTTACTCTCGACTTTTTTGTTTTGATTCCGATTAAATTTCGACAGCGAAAACTGTTAATTAAAATTTGCTTGTCGACAACGTAAGTAAATGAAGCTCGATAATGAATCGAAATTATCTGCATTCTCATAAATATTGTGTTATCGGGAAAAGGAAGCAGGCACTTTCGCTTGGCGCTCGGAGCTCGGAGCTCGTCTTGAAACTGCGTATAGTATTATTGACGTCAGGTGAAGCAAAGTGCAATTTTATATACAATTATAAAACTACTTGAATATGAATTAAGCAAGAATAGGATAAAACGCGGGATAGTTGCAATCCACTTCCATCGTCGCCAAGCGCAAAAAGAGCGCCGCGATTGAGATGCATAAATATTGAATTTGCGCTCGCTGCATTATTTACTTTCGACGCTCCGATATTAATAAAATAACAGCGACATATAATACACTGGAAGGAATGAAAAACTTGCGCAATAACGACATGACACGTGCGTAAAAATCGCTGTTCGTCTTAATGTGCATTTAATTACGTCTCGGAACTTTTTTCATCAAACATGAAAAATGCTCCACGAGAGATCATTTCGACGAGAAATATATGATTGCGCCTGTCGCTATAACCGACGCAATCGTTGTTTATAAATCAGTATTAAAATTGTTATATGCGTCGCGTGTGAAATGGCACGAATAAACTGCGCCGGCTGGGCTCGACTGTAAAAGCGAGACAGAATGGAAAATGCATATATAAATAAAAAGGCGATTATTATTATTGTTATCGAAATAAATTGTCGGTGGCGCGCGGCGCGTTCGGAACAATGACATAAGCCGCGATCTGCAATCCAGTCGAGTAGCGTAAACAGCGTAATTATTATGTTAAACAACGCGGATGAAAGTGTTAATTAAAAGAAATTCCCGGCAAGTATTTATTATAATCTTTTATGATTAATAAACTTGCTAATTTAAACTCATTGCTAATTTAAACTTTCAATATATTTTATATGTATTTTTTATGAGGCAACAACTCTCGTATTACTTTCCACCGCTTTCCGTTGAAAAAGTTTTGGTTTAAAGCTTAATATATTTTTTTATTCGTTCAATCGAGTGAACATGACCAGTTCTGCAATTTTTATAAGCTTTGAGCGCAAACTTTTATACGCATTCTTTTATATTGATTCTGCTTTATTTTCGCCTTACAGGCGCGTTTCATAAACGCCGTCATAAAGGCTGAATGGAAAGTATGTAGCGAGCGGCAAGTCGCATCCATTCACGAGCAGCGGTGCAATCGACGTCGAATTTTTGACGGTTACGCCGCTCATTATAATGTCAAAACGGACCGGTCGCGGGGAAAAAAGCCGCGCCGGGGGACGCGACTATTGCATTTTTTTTATCTCCCAATTAACAGTCGATAATCAATTTCGCCAACAATCTCGGTAATTCGCCCATCGATCATCGGCCAAATGTTTTTATAACTGCGCACCGTCCTCATAATGCGCCGCGCATTCCTATAATACTCACAACCATTTGACCGTGCGCGCATTTGTCGAATCGCTCATCTGACAATGAATTTTGGTATTCGAGACATTCATCTGGTTTCGCATCAATTCCAACCTCTTTCGCATTGCTGGTTGTTGTCGTTTCCAAACGCCCGTCCAAATATGTCGCTGCGTGATTTTCACTTGAATTGTTGACATTTATAGTGCCGTAAGTTGCGTGCTCATTTTGCAAACATTGTGCCGCACGCGCGCCCCACGTTTGTCTAGTTTTACGCGCCCGGTCTACATTTGTCGAGGAATCGCCGAATTTTGTAGTATATCGTAAAACCCCGATACCGGAGCGCGTTCACGACCGAAATCGACGCGAGAAATTTCCATAAAACAAAATCATTTTTTCCCGGAGTCATAATTACGGAACCGTGTTTTTTCGGCAAACGAATTATCAACGCCAATAAAACTAACTAAATTCGAGGCCGCTCGTAAAGAAACGCACGTCGAAAAACATATGGAACATATTTAACAAAGATTTAATACCCCATAAAATGTTTCGTGTAATATAATATTTAATTTTTTACTACACAAGCCAACTTTCTATACATTTCCTGTATTCTCATTTGTAAACCGGAAGTTTTAAATGTACTTTTATGGAGCTAAGATGACGCCGAACACCGACTATCAATTTTTATAATACCGACCTCGTTGCGTGACTTATATTTCATGAAAAAATACTTTTTACGATGCACATTCGTTCGTCTAAACACTCCATAGCATCGCGCTAAATAAATGTCAAACCCAAAAAATACGACGCCCGAGTCGGAATCATGCGAAACGCGGAAACCACCCGAGCAACGTTTTCGGACTTCGAGCAGTCGAATTTTCTATTACTCATTCGAATTCCGCCCCTGGCCATAGACTGATTTTTTGAATTGACTGCTTCGAATCTGAATAATTTTAATGCGCTGTCGACTCGCAGGCGCGCGTGTCGTCAGAAAAGGACGATGACCCGCATAAGGGGAACCTGCACAAAATTGTCCCATGAATACTTGAACGATTCTTTGTGAACAGCGTCGTATCAATGATTCACGCATAATTATACACGTCTTTATGTGTCATTTTTCTCGCTGACGTGTGGCAAATTTCGTATCCGGTACGCTCGTTCTATATCCACGTGAGAGTCGCAGAGACACTGTCGAACTTTCTATCCTCCCATACGAAATCGCATTTACACTGTACAAAGAAAGAATAAACTTCGCGCATCGAGTTTTCGATTAAGATTTTATGAGAATAACGAGTCGTCAACTGAAATTCGATGCTATCACGGTTAATTATGAATCTGGCATGAGACCGCCATTTTTTATTGCATCATTTTTATGATTTTTATTCAACTAAATCGGGAGGAAATATGTTTTTTATAATTTCAGATTAAAGTAATTTTCTTTACTCGTGCGGTGAAACTACTCTGTTTTACCACTCCTTTCAGTGGTAAAACTTAGGGCATTTCCAACCGGTACAGTGGAGGGGCGCGTGGTAAAACTTAGGGCATTTCCAACCGGTACAGTGGAGGGGCGCGTGGTAAAACTTATCCCTTCCTTGACCGGTTATCGATCGCTGCTGAATTCAAAAACATTTGAATAAGAATTGTGGTTTTTAATGTTTCATTTATTTTATTATTATTATTTATTTACTTTTTATTTTTTGCAATGACAATATGCAAATGAAAAATCTGTGATTACAAACCAAAATTTTGAGTAATGTTAAACAATAATATATTGAAATAAGAAACTTATTTATGTTAGATGTACCGTAAATAGTGCTGAGATATATAACTGTGATCTTAGATAAAAATAACTATAAGTTCAAATCTATGACTTAAGATAAATAATAAACAAGATGACATTACGATAAATCATAGTTTATTTATTCTTCACAAAAAAATATTCTAACCACACTTGTATTTCTTCCAAAACATATATTGTTAATATATTATTCGTATATTGTTAACATATGTTTCCATTAATCATATAATAACAGTATATTAATATTATATTAAGGTGATTCCTCAACATTACACATCAAAAACACATCAAAAACGAGTTCAGTTTCCCAGTTGAAAGTTATCATCGAATTGAATAAAAATAGACCCAATATTATTTTTAATATTATTATAAATTATAATATTACATCAGCTTGATCAAAATGATTACAAATAAGTTTGATGGCAATTAAACCATATATTTTTTACTGAATAAATTTTTGTTTTAGCTACTGAAAGCTGAGCAGTAAATTGAATCAAGAATTTTGTTCACTTTAAATTTAGTTTTATAAAATCGGGGGTGATTTTTTAGTTTTATACTCGTGCGTGATTGGCCACTCGCTTCGCTCGTGGCCAATCACACACTCGTGGGAAAACCACCTACCTTTCCCTCTAGTAAAGTAAAATACTATTCTTTAATAACCCTAAATGAGTATTTAATCAGTACCCGCGTGGAAAAATATAGTCTGGATTGGGTCTGGAAATAGTCTGGGTGAAGTCTGGCCAAAGTCTGGATTAAGTCTCGTAAGAGTCTGGATCGGACGTCTGGGAACGGTCTGGAAAATGAGCGAGTCCCAGATTGTTCCCCGACTTCCCAAAGACTGGCGGTCGGCTGGCAGGTATCTGGCAAAAATCTGGCGGGAGTCTGGTGGGAACTCTTCGATTTTTCAGATTCGACTTTTCAATGAAAAAAAATACGCCTTGAGCAGGAATTGAACTCTAGATCCTCGGTGTGTCTGAAAAATTTGAAAATATTTATGAATTTTTTGGCATTCTCTATATGGCCATATATGAATAACACTATTTCATATATGGCCCATATTTGTTAGCCATATATATCTAATTTTTTACTAGGGATATATTCTAATATGTTATATTTCTTCCACCTTTGATGTGAGTGAAACGAATGGAATGGGCTATATCGATTGGTTTGAGGTTATTAATCGTAAATCGGTTTATAATTTAATAAAATTGAAATTCTAATTTTACTGCAAGCTATGTTCATTAGATTGTTGGACGGTGCATCACATAAGAAGTTAACGAAAAAAAACAATATACATAGATCAATATTTGACTATTCCATTTTTATAGGTTATTCTAGTTATATAGTTGGGAATTATTCTTCTTCTCTTTTCCGTTTACTACTAACTAATGTTTCAACCATTATTCAGAAAGTTCTTAATTCTGTGGTTTTTCGTCTGGGGTGCTATCTGACAATATCATGGTTTCAAATTTTTGAGCTATCACTGTAAAAACAAAGTACCTTTTTTTAGAACATTTTCAATCAAAACACAAAAAAGTGTCTTTTTATTAAAAAATGGCTGCTTCCACACACTTTTTACTGTCTTTTTGATCGAAAGTGTTTTACAAAAAGATACTTGCTTTTGTTGTAGTGATTTAGTTCAATTGAGTTTAATTATTTTTATTCAACATGAAAAATAGGAAATGGCAAAAGACCATATCGTAACAAGATATATGGTGTCGTTTCATTGGTCAGTTAATTTCGAATAAAGATTTTACTCAATGCTACAAAAATTATTGGTTCCTTTAATAACATCGTTTCGTTTTAAAATTGAACGAATACATTTTTATTCTTTTTAGTGCAGTTTCGGGATATTGCGCGAAAAAAATATTCGATTAATGACTACTGCGGAGGCTCTATTTATACAGTATCTACCACGTTGAATTGTTTACCGTTATCACGTACTATGCTTTTATTGCCACTTAAATCATTTTAACTTTAAATTAAAATAGTAAAACGTTAATGAGTAATAACGGAAGTCATAATCCGGGACAATGTAAAGTAAAATGTTCATCTGATATGATAGTGTGATTCTTACAATTCATCCAACACTCCCCTAAATCAGGACGTTACAAATATTGTTATGGCGGACTTTCTTATCAAGAGCTGATGGTATAAAAATTATATAAGCGTTATTCAGTTAGGATTGGATTTGTTCCGATGAAAACATTGCGGATGGAATAAAAAATTCATTAAACCCAAACTTTTATGGAATAAACGTTAACCTATTTTAAATCAAAGATTCAACGTTTTTTCCTTTAGCGGGATGTCCGTTTGACTTATGTTCCGAACGTGATTTTCATGCTCTAAAAATTGTTTTCTCGCCAATTAATTCAAATATTATAATTTAATAGGATCTTAATAGAGGTTATTTTTTCATACAATGGAAATAGTAAATAAGCATCCTCATGAGCTAACGGCGAATTATTTTTATTTCTGCAGGAAGTTTACTTTGTGCCCATAATTTTGTACTTGAATGACTGTTTGTTAATTTTACTATGAATGGTATGTTTGAATCAAATTTCATGAAAGACCGTTCAAAAGTTTCAGAAAATGTTATTGTCGCTGCGTATTATGAAAAAACATCAGTGTAACGTAGTGTGCATTTCCATAACTTAAGCAAAAAACTAAACGTTTGCTGGTAGTTTTTAATAAAAATTCGTATATATCGATAAATTTTTTATTACAGGTGATTTGAATCATGTTCTAGTCCATACGGAATGGCTTTCTTGAACAGATTTGCCTTTTAACGCATATTCGGATACCATCACCGTGTTTTATAACACACTATTAAATCTGTAATTCAATCAGTTACGTGTAGCTACAGTTCCTTACGGAAAAGTTTACCAAAGCTATTTATCCACTTGTTGAAATTTATTTGCAAATATTAGAGTGCAAAGTGCGTCATAAATATGCATATCATCTGAAATTGCTCGATCAAACCTGATTAAGGAACATTTAGTTAATATTTAATTCGTGCCGAATTTCTTGGAGCCAACTTGGACGAAGTAACTTTCCGGTTTACGAGGCAATGAATGATGAATTGGTTTTTCAAAATGCCCTGGCAACTTTGCGAATAAAAATTATTATTCGCGAGAAAGCAAATTGGAAAATTTTTTACACAATCGCCATTACGCTACAACCATAAAAAGTGCAGCTTAATTCATTTAGTTTTAAATTTTACGTCAGCCAAGGAAGACTGATGTTGCGTCTGAATTTTACAGTAGAGATGTTATGTGAGATGAAACATAATCTGCAAATTGAATAACAGGTCGTTATAATGTCGTAAGTCAACGTCGGATTTGAAGTGTAACACTAACACGATGACCGCGGGCAAGTTTTCTGATTAACTGAAAAAACCTCAGACAAGAGTTAGTTCGCTCGAAATTATATTTATTCATTAACGAGTTCAAATGCGTGCCTCGACTGGAATTGAATAAATTCATTAATAGTCCCAAACTTGATATTTAATGGCTCGAAACTTCAGTTGTGTAACTTGTGTAGTTGACACAAAGCGAAACTTGAGAGTCTGGAAACAAATACACTCGAGCTCCTCATCAATTGTAGGAAACGTCACGTTATTCTTTTTGAATGAGCTTACGATATCATGAAATAGCTTTCTTCCTATAGCCGCGACGTACTTCAACACTTGAATTTGTCGACATTCATTCTACGTTATTTACGCTGAATTACATCTATCATGTTGTATCTTCTACTGATCGAACACAAAGACGCTTCATCAGTGCGAGAAGTGCGCGCTATAAAGTTGAACGAAAATGGCATTTGTCACATTTCGCTAACTTGATCAAACTTGTCCTATGCATGCATTTTTATTTCCCAACACCCTATAAGTTGAGTTTTAACTTACATGTTGCATTTTCCTCGAGCAACTTTGCATGATTATGCAACATTGCTGTATTACATAGTACCTCCGGAATGGTATATTTAACTGGTATAATGTTAGCGTTGAAGTAGTTTTTTACATCTGGAAAAATTAAAGTAATACCATTTCAGTATCATGTATAACAAGACAAGATTGCGAAATTACAGAACGCGGAAATTAAAGTGAACCATTATCTTTTAAGTGATATTCTCTTCCGCTTTCATATATTCCAGAACACTGGTACACATTATGGATTCCATATTCGTGCATAATTCACATTTATGTCCACTTCCTCCTCCAATTAAAATCAGGATAAAATATTCTGTACAATTTAATCAGCATGAAGAATTAATCCCACTTACGTTCGACTACAAAGAATTATGGACTCATTCAATGTGCCATCATCAGTGTTTGCTTTGTATATGAGGATATGCTCTGTGTAGGTAAGAGCATTGTGTATACTAAAAAAGGCTTTTTCAAATTCAGTTATTGACAATACACTAGAGCGCTTAAAATGAACTATTTACGGAGTCCACTTTGAAGCCGAATATTAGAAGTGTAAATCTTCGAATGTTTTGCTCGAAAACAAATGTATACGTCTGCAATGCACTAGAAAACACTTAATTGTAAAGTGAGAATAAATGGTGGAGAGCTGGTGTATCAACTAGAACTGATTTTCTTCACATATGCAGGTGACATATACATTTTTATTAGTAAATGATTTAAATTTAAATTGTCAAGTAAAAAAATCAACTATTGAATAATGAAACAAAATCAACGTTTGGATATATAAAAAATGTTTCATTCATAAGCGTTTGATGCACGGAGAGAAAAGATGTACTAAAAGTTACTACATTTATTAACTAATCTAGTGATGACAAGTGGTCTTTCTAAATTTTACCTAATCGATATATAGTAAAATTTCACTTAACATGAAAATAAATAAAAAATATATGGGTCATTCCAGCGAAAACCAGACAATCCGGTGCGCACTTATATGTCCCCGATTTTCGCGAAACTTTTTTACCATATAGTACCTCTCATTGTATGTATTGAACCCCAATATTAGCTTCGTGCGAACGGGAAAACGTTACTTTTCCCAGAAATCATGATATTTCAGATGGCTATATTCACATAATTAACTGCAATCAAAAATATATCACAGCACTCAAAATTTACCTTATGATGTGTATTAATGTTTCCGTCAAGCGCCTGCCACTTTAAAGCAAGTCAAGGTATATAAAATGCGGTTTGAAAAGTAGTAAAATTGTAAAAAAACGTAAAAATGACAAAATTCACACGCTTATATCTGAAAAACAGTAACTTTGATTTTACTCAATATCTACCCAATTGTTGTCTGATATGTAGAGATAAATTGGTCAAAATTTGATAATGGCGTTCGGATCAGTTTACGAGCTAGGAATTTTTATCTAAAGTCATGTTTTGGCGTATAATTAATAACGAATTTTGCTATTATTACACAGTAAAAAAAAGACCACGGTCTGTGTGTTTGTGTGAATCACTTTTGTGTCAATTTTCAACTTTGTGTACAAAATGCAAGTAGGTAACACAAACTTTAGGTCAAATAATCTGTTCAAATTAAAGTACACAAAATTGAGTGAAATCTCACACAAAAATGTGTTATCTCTCTGAGTCTATTTTCGTGTGACGTCATAACCTGTTCGTTCGCGTTTACGATTGTTAATAATCTCGCTCACTAGATTTTAGTCCTAACATCTGATCGGCAGTTTGTTAAGCGAGTTTTTTGGGCTTTTTGCGTTGTCATGGCAACCGTCAACAAAGTCATTTTACGCAAAGTGTCCGTCAACAATCAAGTGTTGTGGATAAAAATTCCTGTTGTAGAATTCAACATTGGGTTATTTACGATAAAAGTGTTGAACCTCGTATCGAAGCAAATTTGAAAAACTTAATTAAAACTTAGTTTCATTCGTATTTACACTACTTGTGTGAATAATTACACAAGTTTTGTGTAATTATCTTACAAACC
>JABFPD010000652.1:0-10598 GCA_022817545.1 Cremastobaeus sp. ZL-2020 | reverse complement strand
CCGGACTTCAACCGCTTTGGCGCCACCTCAACCACCCCCTACTGTGTCCCACACAGCCGTACGCCGTCGGAAACCAGTGGTACCCAGTCGACTAGTGGTACCCAGCCGAAACCAGCCGGCCACAACTGAGACCAGTGGTATCCAGCCGAATCCAGCCGGCCACAACTGAGCCCAGCGGTATCCAGCCGAATCCAGCCGGCCACAACCGAGACCAGTGGTACCCAGCCGAATCCAGCCGCCGCCATGCATCTGGACCATCCCAGGCCACCACCACCAAGGCCACCATCAAGACCTGAGTCCGTTTGCGCCTCGGCTCCCGGATGCTGTCGCAACCTTCCGGGAGAGTGCCCAGGGGCCACCGATATGGCGCTGATCAGGCACCTTGCTGATTCCCCGGGAACATGAGTACCGGGCCCCAATTGTCTGGACCCGTGGCCGGGTCTACCTCATTAACCCGGCCCAGTGGGGAGAAATCAGCATCCAGGGACGTCCAGAAATACCACTCGGCCCCTGCGAACAGGCTACCTTCTCTGCTGGAGCCCCTGGCGGACCTCGATGCGGCAAGCACACGCTCAACTCCGAAGGCGGGACTTTTGGCCAGTGGACGGGTGGAAGGGAAAGCGCTGGAGTGGGAGGAGTCGCGGCATCATCGTGAATTTTGGAAGCTCGAGTCGTTCTTCTGACTGAGTCACTTGGGCTGCCCGGACGTCGATTTTGGAGCGCTGCCGACTTCCCTGAGGGTTCCTCGAGTCGCCCCTGTGAGTTCTCTGATTTACTTTGAGTCTTTTGATTTCGCGTGCGCTTTTGAGTTTACTGCTTCGAGTTTCCTTTTCTTTCTCTTTTCTCTTGCCTTTTGCCTTGCTTTAAGATTTAATTTCTGCGTATTGTCGATTACCTTGCCTCACGACTTTTAGTACTTAGCGAATTACCTTACCTTTAAGTATTCTAAGAATTAGTTGTAGTAGAACGTAATTAGTATTATTAACTCAGTGCCTTTTTTGTGTGAATTACCTTACCTTTAAGTATTCTAAGAATTAGTCATAGTCGAACGTAACTAGTATTATTACCTCTGTGCCTTTTTCGCCGCGCTTAATTGCGCTCTTTCGACATTACTTATAAGTTTAATTAACTGAACCTGTAATTTAAGTCTAGAATAAATCGCCCGTCTTTTATACATTACATTGCTTTTTTTTATTTGCGAACCTTGTTTGTGGTTGGTCCCAGTTACACTTGGGGAAAGAACCTTGGTTATCCGTTGGTATCTTCCGCTTCAACTTGTCTACGTGCCTTTTCTGTGTCCCTTACCTATTACCCTGTTTTACCTGTATCTTAAACTTGGTCACCCGGGGGTGACTGGCGATCCTGACCAGTACCTTAGTATCATTTTTATTTACACCTTTATCTTTTTCTTGCACAAGTTGGCGAAGGGGCGTTTGCCGGGGCCTTCTCAGGCCTAGCAACGTTACATTGGCGATCCTGCCAGGATCCTCATTTACTTACCTAACCACAAAACAAGGTTCCCTAAAATCGTTAAATAAAAAAAAAAAGGGAGGGAGTATTTTTTTTGAAATTTTGGGTAAAAAGTTTTTTTTGTTTTTCGCGAAAATTTCGATAAATTGATTGAGTCACATTCTCGTTTTGTTCAAATTATTAGTTATTATCATTACGAATTAATAAATGCTGTTGTAGAAAATATATTTTAATTATCGAGTTTATTTTAATTTCCAATTCGTGGAATTTAATGCTCGAAAATTAAAATAAGTTCGTATTGTTTTGTTTCACTATTTTCGAGATTATTTTTATTTCCAATTCTTGGAATCGAATGCTCGAAAATTAAAATAAGTTTGGTTTGTTTTGTTTCACTATTTTCGAGATTATTTTAATTTCTGGTTCTCGGAATTAGATGCTCGAAATTAAAATAAGTTGAGTTTGTTTTGTTTCATTGCTTTCGAGTTTATTTTGAGTTTTAGCTCTTGAAATAAAATGCCCGAAATTAAAATAAAATTGGTTTGTTTAGTTTCCCTATCTTGGAGATTATTTTAATTTCGAGTTCTTGTTATTTGCTTCGGTTCGACAAGTCGCTGGAAATATTTGATTTCTGCAGCTCTTGTTTCGAATTGTGATTGAGGAAGCTAAATTTGAGACAGGAGAAAGGAAAGAAAAGGAAAATTAACGCGTTACTAAACCGATATTTACGTTTAACATTCATGCCTCGCGTTATTCTCTTGAAATAAGACCTCGGAATTGTTGTGATACGATGTTTTGATTTGGTGTTTAGAAAAGAACAGAGTATTTCTTACAAATTACGATATTGATATTTCGAAGGCTTGATTTTTGAATATTATGTTTAAGTTTTGATTTAGCCTCTGTGGAAAAGTTACTTTCCCTTTATTTTGAATTATTTTGTTTTGAGTTTATTATTTCAAAGTTTTCCCGTTTATTATTTTGTTTTGAGTTTATTATTTCAAAATTTTCCCGTTTATTATTTTGTTCTGAGTTTATCATTTCAATTTTTTTGTTTACAATTTTGAGTTTACCATTTGAGTTTCTGTTACCCCTACATAACCTTGAGACCATAGATAGGCGTCCCCAATTGTTTTGTTTTCATTTGTCCGAATTCGAACTGCTTAACTTGGAGTTTTCTGTGTTATGTGCTTTACGCCTTAGTGTTTTCTCTGTTTTCCCTTCTCGTCGATCAACTCGGGTACCTTATCTTCCCCACCTTGGGGGATTTCTTTTCTTTACTATATCACGAAGTTGAGTTGGGAAACTCTTGCCCCGAAAATGTCGTCTACGAGAAAGATCAAAGAATGGGTCCAGTCATTGACTTATGACCAACTGCAAGAAGAGTTAAGTTCGCGAGGTTTATCCCTTAATGGCATAATGCATGTCCAGAGAAACCGGTTAATTCAAGCTTGCGAGGCTGGCGTTAGGCCTCTCGGAGATTACGGCATCGTGACCAGTAACTCGAGTGCCAACCCTACTGCGTCACCCTTAGTTGGAGCGGTTCCTGGGGCCACCGATACCCCTGGAATTTTGTCGTCCGCTGAGGTCACCCGGGTTATCCGAGCACCACCAGTGAGTGTTATGACCACGGTCCCGGTCTTGAACCAAGAGAGCATTACCTCTTGGCGGGTCGAACCTCGCACGGTCTCCTGGGCAGCGGAGGGGAACAACCCGGAACGTGTCATGACGACTGAGGGGTCGTTTCCGATTGTTGACCCAACGCGAACCCCGCGCGCGAATCCGGTCGCAGACCCTTTCATGACGCCTCCGAACCCGTACACCCGAGAACATGATGCGGCCCGGCGAAATTTGACCCTGGATCCACCCGTATCAAGTGGCATCTCCGGGGCCACCGCGTTCCGACCGGCTGATCCATACTTTGCGAGTGAGACGCGCCCTCCACCACGTGATGTAGCGGCCCCTCCTCCTGCGGACCTAGACCCCGCTTTATCTTACCTTACTTCGCAATCGCGCACCTTGCCATCCGATTTATCTTATCTTACCTCTCAATCACGCACGGTGCCGCCCGCTGTGGCACAATCCGCGAGTGCGCCCGCGCGATTCGAGACCAGCGTGGCCCCGAGTGGAGGCTTGCCGGGCTCGATGAGCCGGAATTACTATCCCCGAGTAAGTTTACCTCCCAGCTCTTTCTCTGGTGCGGGCCACTCTATTGAGCCTACGCGTTACCTAGGTGATCGTACGCAACCCATCTCGTTTGCTACTCCGCAGGTACGACCAGGCGCATACCTTTGTTACGGGGACTCACTGTCCCAGCAGGCAACGCGACTTCCGAGTCTCGAACCTTTTGCCTTGCGCGGTAGCCGCGTCCCGGAGGCACATCTTGCGCAGACGCATGATTATCTGCAAGTCCCCGTCGGACACGACGAATACGCGAATTATTCGAGGCGACCTTGCGATACCTTCGCCAACGAACTCAGGGAGTCCGGGATCCCGGAACACCAACGGCATTATCAGTATCCCGATTTTGAGCCATGTCCGGCGCAAACCGCGGACATGCACGGACTTCGGGCGTACCCACGAACGGCGGCCCAGACATATGATATCATGCGTCGCTGGAACCTTAAGTTTTCGGGCAAAGAAGACGCAGAAGCCTTTCTGGTGCGCCTCCTTGAAGGCAAGAACCTGATGCCGGTCGAGGAGAACGCCATGTTGGCCGCGATCCCCTTTTTCCTTTCTGGCCTCGCGCTGGAGTGGTTTCGTGATCGTCGGCGGGAATGGTCGTGTTTCGACCACTTCGTGATAGCATTTCAGAGGCGTTTTCTGAAGCCGGACTTCCAGCACGAGCTTCGTCTCGAGATCCTGCGCCGTACCCAAGGGGAACACGAACCCGTGGCGGACTATCTTACCTGCATTAGAGGGCTGATGAACCGAACTCGCCCACGATGGTCCGAAATCGAGGAAATCGACATTGCTTACCGCAATATGTTGCCACGCCTCCAGCTGACCGTTCCCGCAGATAGCCTGACATCCTTCCGCCAGTTGGAAATGATGGCGGTCGGTCGCGAACGGATATGCCACGCGGTGAAAAACTTCCAGGCACCACCACCCCCAGAGCGATCCTTGATTTCCGAACTCGCTTATCGAGACCCGCGATCGAGGAAGCCCGTTCGGTCCCAGGCAGTAGTGGCTACCGAAACCTGCCTGGAAGACGAATTTGAAGCGATGGGCCTGACCCACAAGCCCAAGCCTAACGTTGCCAAAACGGCGGACACTCCGCGACCACCTACATCGCCGCGCGACCCCCACTCGCCGAACCAAGGCGACGCCCTTAGCCCAGTCGAAAACCAACGTGGAACCACGTGCTGGAATTGTCGTAAGGCTGGCCACCGTTACCCGGCATGCCCCGACCCGCGCAAGGTATTCTGTTACGGATGTGGTAAACCAGAGCAATATAAGCGGGACTGTGCGAATTGTTCGGGAAACGACCCGCGAGGACGACCGTCGGGGCTAACCCGTCCTCAGCAATAGACACCCCCGATGAAGCCCCACTGCCCGAATATTTCTTATCTTCCGTAGTTAATGTGGCTCTACCTTTATTTCTCACGGCTAAAATCGGAAACCACGAAATCCGAGGTCTCGTGGATTCGGGTGCGACAGGAACCTTCCTGGGGCTGGAAGCCTTGCTCCTGGTGGAACGGCTTTCCCTGCCGAAACACGCCTGTCGAGCGAAAATTCGGACCGCTAACGCGCAGATCGAGCGAAGTGAGTACCAAGTTGAAGTCCCATTTACGCTTCACGGACGCGAAACTATCATCCAGGCGCGCGCATTCCCGTCGTCTCCTTTCGCTTGTATCTTCGGATTGGATTTCTTGCGCGCGTTTCGCATCCAGATCGAGTTCACTACGCCCTCATGGTCCTTCATGGATACACCTTCTCTTACCTTCCCTTTTGAATCGCCTGGACCTGAAGCTGCAACTCCGGTGTGTTGTGGATTGGTGGAACTGACGGCACGTCAGAAAGATGAATTGCAGAAAGTCCTGCAACAACTACCCCCCCCTACTACTTCGCCACCCATCACCCCTCTTACCGAACACCGGATCGATGTAGGAGACCATCCTCCCATCCGCCAGCGTTTTCGGCGCGTGGCCCCCGCGATCTACGACGCCATTTGCGCGGAAGTAGATAAGATGCTTGACGCGGGCATAATCGAACCCTCTGCTAGCCCCTGGTCCACGCCGATTGTGATGATTCGCAAGGCCAATGGGTCCTATCGCTTTTGCCTTGACTTCCGCGAATTGAATCGTGTCACGAAGAAGGACGCATACCCGCTTCCTCCACTGGATGGCATTTTCGACCGCCTCCGACAGGCTCGTTACATCTCCACGCTAGACCTCGACCAAGCGTATTTTCAGGTTGCTCTAGAAATGGCCAGTCGCGAACTTACGGCTTTCGCCGTGCCTGGGAAGGGGTTCTACCATTTCCGCCGAATGGCCTACGGGCTAACGGGGGCTCCCGCCACCTTTCAAAGGTTGGTCGATCAGATCTTCGGCCCAGAACTGGCCCCTTTCGTTTTCGTCTACCTGGATGACATTATTATCCTCACCCCCTCGTTCGAAGAACACCTGGCCATACTGAAGGTGGTCTTGAGCCGGTTGCGTGCAGCTAACCTGCAAATCAACATGGAAAAGAGCAAGTTCTGTCGATCTAGTGCCGCGTACCTCGGTTATATCATCGATGAAGCGGGTCTACACGTCGACACGGATAAATCTCGCCCGGTGTTAGAGTACCCCGCACCTACCACTGTCAAACGCCTGAAACGGTTCTTAGGTATGGTCAGCTGGTACCGCCGTTTTCTCCCTGACCTTGCTACTAGGGCAGAGCCTCTGCAACGGCTCTTAAAGAAGTCCCAGAAATGGGTCTGGGATGCTGAACAACAATGCGCCTTTGAGCAAATAAAAAACACTCTAGCCTCGTCGATATCCCTCTCGCCGCCCGACTTCACAGTCCCATTTCGCCTACAAACTAGCGCGAGTACGGTAGGCTTGGGAGCTGTCCTCAGCCAGTTCCTTGGAGAAAGAGAATCCGTAGTTAGCTTTGCGAGTCGTACCTTGTCTGATTGCGAAAAACGGTACACGGCCACGGAGAGAGAGTGTTTGGCGGTGATCTGGTCAATCGACAAGTTCCGCCCGTATTTAGAAACATCCGTTTTTACGGTTTATACCGACGTTGGTAGTTTACGGTGGCTGTGCTCCCTCAAGGACCCCCGCAATCGACTCGCGCGGTGGATCATCAAACTCCAGAGTTTCTCTTTTGAGGTTAAGCCTCGGCAAACCCTGGCCTCCCGTGTCCCTAGTGCCTTAGCTGGAGATGACGATGTCGAACTGGAGTCCTGTCACGTCGTCGATAACCCCTACCCGGTAACCCCCGATTTCACCGACACGCAGGACCCGTGGTTCAAGCGACGCCGCGAGCAAGTAACCTCCCATCCTAGTGCCAATCCCGACTGGAAGGTAGCACAGGGCCGGTTATTCGTCCACCAACCTTCCTCTTTCGCTGACGCTCTCCCGAGCTCCGATCTCACCTGGAAACTCGTAATTCCAGAAGAGTATCGTCATCTTATCCTGCGGGAGTGTCATGAAACCCCGCAGGCAGGTCACCTGGGACTCGAGAAAACAGTTCAGCGCATTCGACAGCGATATTACTGGCCGAACATAGTCAAAGACGTGGAGTGCTTCCTGCGTCGATGCGAAACCTGCCAGAGACACAAGGTCCCTCAAACACCTCCCCCCGGGATGCTGCGACACCATTCCATTAGCGAACCGTGGTCGGTGGTTGCTGTTGACGTGATGGGTCCTCTTCCCCGAAGCAAAAACGGCAACTCTTACGTGTTGATTATGCAAGATCTCTTTTCGAAATGGGTTGAGTGTTGTGCTATGCGCCAAGCGACGGGCAAGAAAGTTAGTGCTTTGTTAGAAGACTTTGTCATCAACCGTTGGGGGGCCCCTCGAGTTATCCTGTCAGATAATGGGACCGAGTTCCTAAACTCCGACGTTCGGAACTTGTTAGAGTCTGCGAAGATCACCCACCGCACTACTGCGGTCTACCACCCCCAATCAAACCCGGTCGAGCGCGTGAATCGGGTGTTCAAAACGATGATTTCCGCGTTTTTGAAAACTAACGATCACCGAGATTGGGATTTGTTCCTTCCAGAGTTTCGGTTCGCCTTTAATACCGCTGAACACAGTACCTTGAAATGTTCACCGGCCTTCCTGCCCTTCGGTCGGCATCCGGACCCGATTGCTTGCCTGTATCCGTCCCCTGAGGAGATCTCGCTGGAAGGCCCCGATACCCTTGCGCTCACGCCCTGGCGAGAGCGAATCACACGCTTGAAGAGCCTGCGCACGCTCGTAGCTCAAAACACGTTCGACGCGAACCTTAGACAAGCGAGGTACTACAATCTTCGTCGTCGAAGCGACCAGTTCCAAGTAGGCGACCTAGTCCTCTTCCGAAACCACGCTTTATCGTCCGCGATCAAGCATTTCGCCGCCAAGCTAGCGCCAGTATGGATCGGCCCCTACCGCGTCGTTCGGAAAATATCGGCTAACCTATACGAGATTCAAGATACTGCTTCTCGTACCCGTGTGAAGACCGACATCTCCCAAATAGTCCGCTACTATCCTGCGCTTAACGACGAAACTGCCCCTCTGGATTCGCTGGTTGACCCCGACGGGTTCGTTAACGTCTGGACGGACGGAGCGTGCCTTCGGAACGGCAAAGGAACCGCTACGGCGGGGATCGGAGTCTACTTCGGGCCACGATGCCCCGCCAACATCTCGAGACCCGTTCAGGATCGTTGCACCAACAATCGGGCCGAAATCCTCGCGGCTCTCGCGGCAGCCCAGCGCGTTGCCAAGGGTGGTCTAAAAAAGATCCGTATTCACACGGACTCAGTCGTGGTCATCAAGAGCCTGACTGAGTGGCTTCCTGAATGGGAACGCAAGGACTGGAAAAATGCGAATAATCGCGATGTAGTAAACCGTACCGAGATTCAAGAACTGAGAGCGGTCCTGACGAAATTTGATTGCGTGGAGTGGATTCAGGTTAAAGGTCATTCTGACGACATGAACAATCGCGAGGCCGATGCATTAGCCAGGGCTGCGTGCTCTTAATTGACGCAAAATACCCTCCCCCTTGGCGTGTAGAAACATCTAAACTTAAGGGAAACGTTTGATCGCCTTATCCCGGTCTGTCCCTCCCCACGTTTCCTAATTATGTCTTATGTTGCTTTGTTTTGTTCCATTTTACCACAGAGGAGCGTTAAACCATGTTCACTCGTCTAATGCTAGCCTTGTTGCTTCTACCCGTAGTTGTCTGTCATCGTAGTTAGTTGTGTCGCCCGAGTTGTCCCCTTCCAGCATAAAACATGGCTCGCCCTGACCCTACGGACTATTTCGGGCAGTTCTCCGAACTGTTCCAGCTGATCGACGAAGAATATGCCGAATTCTGGGAAGTAGCTCGAAACTTCGCCCACGATCGCCAAGCCTATGAAGTCGTCTATGCCGAGGATAGGATAACCGAAGTTTCGCAACGTGACCAGAGTACCCAGACTCCTGGGCCATCCGTAGCCCATGTGGAAACGCAGACCGCTCCGGTCTTAGCTCCTACTCCTGCAAACGCGAGTACGCCCCGTCCTGAGCCAAGACGTAGAACAAAGGGGCCATCCCCTGCCCCCGAAGTAGTCACCCTCGACAGCGAGCCGGACGACGAAGGCCAGGCTCTGCCGAGAAGACCACGGAAGCGTCCACGGATTGACGATCCGCCGTCGAAAGCTGAAGTGCGTTGTTATGATTGCAAAGGAGTGGGCCATGCGTACTGGGAGTGTCCGAATCGCGATCCGAGCCACGTGTTCTGTTTCCGTTGCGGCCGCAATGGGTATACGGTTAAAACCTGCCGTTACTGCCGCTGATCTGGTCCGTCAGGCCACTACGATCTCTCTCTCTCCCTTACCGTCGACCCTGATCCCACAGCCAACAATGTTCTGTTTTGTTTTTTTTTCGTTTTGCGGGTGAGAGATGATTTTCACATTGTAACGTTACTTTTCAGTTACGTTCCCTTCCATTTTTTTGTTTTGTTTGTATCTTCTGGTGTTTATTGTTATTAGCTCATAAGTGTCTGATTTTCCATAATCTCACCGTGTATTTACCTTATCATTGTATACCGTTCACGGTAGGAGACTCAGAAAAGTAAACTCTCATACTTACACTAGTCATATTGGTTGCTTTATTTCTATGCCTTTCATTTGGTTACCTATAAGTTCTTTTTTTGTACACCAACTCTGATCAGTACACTTCCGAGCGGCTCAGGAATTAGTATCCGGATGAGTCTTCACTGACTCAGGTTTACCAACTGGAGTGCTCTGGGCGGCGGACCGGGAGGAATTAACCTCTCAGGGATATGGTGTAACGTGACTTTTTCTCGTCACGTTCGACTTGGGCTCATTGGCCTCTTTTACCCCAGGTGGCTCGTCGAAAGGCCAAAGTCGTGAGGAACAAGGTCTTAGGAATTACATATTGATTAACTAAGGTCCTTGTATTTAAATTTATCTTTTTTTCTTTTGCAATGTCGACGATTTTGCCTTTCTTATCTCGTGCTTTATGCTATTGTCTTGCGTCTACCTTTGCTTTGATTGTGCGAGCGATTGCCTTTAATTATCTACGCTTCGCAAATTTGGAGAGATCGTTGTAAGGGCGTATCTCGAGGAAACTCAGGCACCTTTTTCGACCCACCCCAAGGGAAGGAACCTGATGATACCTCACCACCCTGGACCCGGACTTCAACCGCTTTGGCGCCACCCCAACCACCCCTACTGTGTCCCACACAGCCGTACGCCGTCGGAAACCAGTGGTACCCAGTCGACTAGTGGTACCCAGCCGAAACCAGCCGGCCCCAACTGAGCCCAGCGGTATCCAGCCGAATCCAGCCGGCCACAACCGAGACCAGTGGTATCCAGCCGAATCCAGCCGGCCACAACTGAGCCCAGCGGTATCCAGCCGAATCCAGCCGGCCAACACCGCGAACGGTGGCACCACTCCGATTCCATCCGACCACCACCCACAACAGCGCAAACCACC
>JABFPD010000651.1:0-10603 GCA_022817545.1 Cremastobaeus sp. ZL-2020 | reverse complement strand
AAAAAACGTTAAATTCCTTTAATTAGGGCCTGCCTAACCCACCAACGAAATAGAACGATTTGGATTTGGTTTGTTATTGCGTTCTCCAATTAATTCGAGAAATGACGTCAAAACATATTTTCAATTTCGACATTCCTTTGCACCTTTGTTCAATGTTAGCCTGATTAGTTCCAAGGCAATTAAATGCAGATATTATCCAGTTGTTGCCATTTAAATTAATAATGCCAATAACTGCGAGTATGATTAATTATAAGTTGATTGATAATCCATTGGCGATATGTAAGTGCTACGAGGTAAGTTGACTAGAGAAATGTAACCATTAATTTTTGTATTAACAATTTCAGTATAACCTATAATTTTTTCTTTTTTTATTAATATTTTTTATCATTGTCCATCAAAGGAAAATCGATGAATTGATTGAAGGCAAGTAGAATTCACAATTGCAATTATTTATGCAAAAAAATTACGTATCTGAAGTAAACTTTAAAAATTAGAAAATTTTGAAGTGAGTTAAATTTTGATAGTCAGCTTCTATGCTAATTACATGAGTAATTTTATAATATAACTTAAACGATCAATATGTCTGTAGTTGCTACCAGGACCGTAGCAGAGATTTCTGGACCCTTAGGTTTGTGTAGAAACAGACATAAATCACGAAACCTCCGAGTACAGTTGATTCAGTAAATTTTTGTGCAAAATCTGCTTCATGTTGACCCTAATTGAATTTGTATTTTTCTGCGGATATGGCATGTTTCATTTTTAAATCTTTTTTAATTAATCCGCGAATTACAACGCATTTATTTGAATAATACTTAAATGTAGTTCACAAGAGAAGGTAATTCCAGAATTTCATTCATTCAATTTCAAACGTCATAAAAATGCAGACTGTTTTAATTAAGCTTTATATCGTATTCAAAAAGCATATACATAAAACTTACTTCTGAAGTTGTAATTAGTATTTATATATCGTTGTAATTAACAAACATATTTGTGACTACTTTGAATGTTCATACGAAAATTGTCAATTGCAAATGTTTTAACCGTACATTTACAATAATGAAAAAACAGTACGCACGAAGTAATCATTTTTAGGAACATTGCACATTTTTCAAATGCCTCGCATTCAAAAAGCATTCAAAAAGTGCCTAGTTTCTGACAGGCTTGAAAAATTGAACCAGTGATGGACACGTCATTCGAAATGCGTCGTCACTCTTATGTAACGGTCTAAGGCTACTTAACCTTCCATTTTTCGGAGTGAAACTTTGGCGTTAAAGGGTAAACAAAACAAATATGGGAATTGGAAAATTCATATAATAACCGTTTAATAATATTTCTTTCAAAATAATAACCCTCAATTTTTGTAAATAAACATTGATTTAATATTATCATGCTCTAGGCTGGATTTTAGAGCTTAAATTTTTAGCTGTAAATCTTGAAAGTCGAGTAACCATGCAGAAGGGCGCGCGCAACTTGATTGTGGGATCCGCTGCCTTGTCGCACTAAGAGACATATGAGGACTCATTTGAGGTTCGGTCCGTTTGAAATTAGCAATCAGCAAGATTGCCTATCAACGGCCTCGGTACGCGCCTGGTCGTTTTTCTCTTGTTTGCGCGCTTTCTCGACGCATCGGAAGTCGCCGTCCCCCTCGCGTCTCTAGCCCAGCACAATTACGTCAGCAACGGAATCGCGAAAAATTCTCAACAAGCTCTCCACGCCGGACTATTTTGTCCCTCAGAGGCTTATTACGCGTTTCCCCGGCTCCTTTTATGAATCTAAATGATCTCCGGTGTGCAGAATAGATCCGCTGACGTAATTAACGCGATGCGCTATTTCGGCCACTCGGCAGCTGAATGGCGACGTCCTTTTGAGACCGTGCGACTTTCTTCTCCTCATTTTTGTCTCTCGAGGTTTAACTTGAATCGATTTTAAGCTCGAGTCAAGAAAGATGGGCGTTGAAATAAACATACGCCGCGGCGAGAGCGCGCACCACAGTTTCAGGCACTTTTGAGTCCGCGTGTGTGCATGTGTGAGCGCGCGTGTGTTTACACACATCAGAGTGCCAGTGAAAGTGGCTTTTTCAGTTCTTCCCCAGTATTTATGAATCTCGTGAGAAAAACCGTGAAGAACACCAATTTGACTACGCCGTCCCGGCATTTGTTTTCCCAACGAAATTTTTTACGTATCCACGCCAACCTGTATATTCATGTGCTTCTTTGGAACTGACAGTCGAGTCAAAACATGACAAACGTGACTCGACATTCATAAGGGCTAATTAATATTCCACGGCCAATCACGACGATTTTCACGACATGTCGCTTTCTTCATGGAAAATTCAATTTTACTTCTGTTGCAACGAATTTCTTCGATTTCAAACGCTCAATATATCATCAGAAATTGTACAGGAATGGAATTTCACGTTCATCTATGGAAATCTCGTCGGCGGAGTTTTGGTGTATATGTTGCGTATGATTCGATATCATGAAACGAGAATCCGCATCAGTTGCAAATTGACGTCTACATAGACTCGTTCGCGAATCCGATCGATACTGATTAGTACTTCAAAGTAACTCGCGCACCCTCTTCATTCAGCGGATTTAAAATGAGACGCGTGGTGCTCGAGCAAAAAAACATTAAAAATCTTGAACAAATTAGCGAATTATACATTCGATTTTGCTTTGTTCCTACGCAAGTGCTCCTGAATGTATAAGGGACTCGCGCCGCGTCGTGACTCGAGAATAATTTTGACTCGCTTGTACAGAAACATCGGAATTCATTACCAACTCCTTCATATTAGACAGTTGACATTCACCTCAATCTTGTAATCGATCCATATTTCACTGTAAAAAGAATGAAAATAAGCTGTTTTTATCGTCTTGTTTTAAGACACTGCCATCTTAAAATCAGTCGGTGTAGATGTTTAAGTGACAATTAAACGTCTGAGTTTGTACGAATGACTTAAAATCTTCTACAAAAAGGTCTTAATTTAAGACACCTGTTTTTACAGTATTAACACTGTGCAATTTAAAAAAATACCCATTTTTATCTGTTTATTTTTTTCTATGAAAATTACGCGAGGAGAATTCCAAAATTGTATTCAAATTGCTAAAATAAATTGTAAAATATTCCTTCTTTCTTGTTTCTAATCTTCTTAAATCTAAGATCAAAAAACGATTACAAAATTTGTTCAATCTTTGCATTTAATAGCATTTGTAGTTTCGTGAAATTTTGATCAAAATCTAAAAATTTTCAATTTAAAAAAGTACTTAAACCTGTATATGAAAAAAATCGCGTATGAAAATAAAAACGCGAAGACAAATTAAAACAACCCTTTCGATAGCTTTTTGTAATCGAATAAGTGAATGCATACTATTATCTTCAGCCGAATACGGTTTTGCATTTTGCGTATGATGGAGGTTTGAAATGCAAATTAGCTTCCTTTGACGAAACCTTGTACATTGGGCAAAGTGGATTAACCGAAAAATAATTAATTCATTTTTGCACAATTGCTCCCGCCTATACCCGAGTGAGACGCGAAAACATTCCAGCCGACGCCTTCGTAATGTTGAGGAGAATAATGCAAAATCTAACAACGACCAATTTCCGACGCATTTTCTCCATATATTTGAGAATGCAAATTAAATGAAATTAAATAGTTAATTAAAGCTCATTGTACCTCAGTGGGGTTAATTGAGATTCTTGAGAGATTTGTCGCGTGGAATGTCTTAATTTAGTTCCTTAAACATCCTAACTCGCCTTAACAACTTAGAATAATTGGATAACACAGACCAGAGAAGGAGGCATAAGAAAAATTAAATTAACACAGTTATAAGACCTGGTCCTTGGAGATGAGAAAGTGATAAGAGTGTAATTTTACGGGGAATATTTTAACTTTAAATGAATGTGCATTGTTTCCCGTTCCTTAGATTTGTTTCTGATTTAGGTGCGAAAGTTTAATTAATTTATAGATAAAAACGTCTCTCAAATCTCGTAATTGGATTTAATCAGTATATGATCGAATATTGACACTTTCCTTGTCTGCATTTTGCGATAAACAAAGACAGGCAATTATAAAAACTTTTTACTTGTGAAATTAAAGAAATTTGACAAGTAAAAATTATTAACATTCTATGATGTCGATAGAGAAACGTCGATAGACGCATCCTCTTCGTCTACATTCAACAATAGACAAAGACAGGAAATTTTTCGAAACATAATCTACCAATCGTTCTATGATCTGCGTGTCGAACAAAACGGTCTGATGAATTAATTGACAAATTACTTAATTCAATGGCAGAGCTGATAAATTTGATGTCTTGTACAGCGTTGCAGTGAGGAACAGTTTACACTGGCGCTTAATCAAAAACAAACCGAACCTATCGATTTCGTTTGTTCGAAGATGAGACAGGCGTTTGAATGTTTCACTATCGCGTAAAGTGTTCAAATTACTTCCAGTTACGTACGAAGTATCAATCGACCTTTCTGGTAGGTACTCAACCTCGTAAATTTTCACCCTTTGACACACGCCTAATGCGACCCCAAATACTAGGAAGGGGGTGGCTGCAACGATGTGCCAGCAGTTCGGCTGCGACGATCGACTGGTTTAGGTACGCAAGCCCCCTCTGGCTTCCACGGGACGTTAATGAAATAACACGGGGATTAGTCTCGGACATTACCAGCAAACAATGTCCATTACGCCACCTAACCAAAATACAAAATGCTCTGGCACAAAAGCGCCTTCCTAATCGAGCGCTTTTGTTCAAAATCCAACTTTATGCAAACTTCCTCGTTACTGTTAATTATTATTGTTTATTGCAACCTTTTGGTCTATTTTCTGGCAAAATGAAATTTTCCCTAGTATTTCTAACTTGTGCTCAACATTTCCAGTGGTCTTGACATAATAGAACAGTAATGTTTATTATGATTATTATTATTTATTTTATCTTTTTATATTTTACAACCTCACAAATAGATACCAATTGATATAATAATAATAATAATAATAATAAATTAATCAAATGTTTATATACTTTTGAACGTTTTAAAAACAGATGTTTCAAAACACTCAGAAACGTTTCTAATGTTATTTTTTATGAGTAAAACTGAAAGCACTAAAAAGTGCTCTATAGAGCACTTTTTAGTGCTTTTTTTTGTGGTCACTTATATATAAGTGACCACAAAATTGTTTCGTTAGAAAAATTTGTTTAATTTTAAATCATTAAGAAATTTAAAAACAAAGCTAAAGATTTTAACTCAAATATGTTAATTAGAAAAAATGAAAAATGTTTACAGTCAATTTTCATCACAAATTCTTGTATTTGACTTTCCTTTTGTAACAACAAAAAAGCCGTTTGAAATGAAATGAACAAATGATGAAAAAGCAGTGTATTTCGTAATTGAGACGTGTATCAAGAATGATAACACGAAGCTCGACGAAGAATGAAGAAAAAATTTTCGACACGTTTTTGAATACTTAATGCCGTAGCAAAGCATCAAGGGTGAAAGTAGCTTATTCAGAATTAATTAAGCTTGAATATGTGACTGACAACTAATCAGGGAAATAAGTGTATCGTGCGCATGTGTGCGCCTGAATAGAACGCGTTAAGCGCTTTTATCTCTTAAAAACCCGTCCTCCATGCATTGTCTTATACGCGACAATATAATTAGCACGCTTTCTGCATACTAATTAACTCATCAAAGACAGTCTATCAATTTCAAAACACCGACTCGACGCGCGAACGAGATGTCAGCCATAAATGGCGTCATTCGAATCGAACGATCCCGATGCAATTTTTATCATCGAGTATGCAGAATTATCTGTCATTAATGCAGACATTTCAGGCGTGAAACTGCACGACCGGAAAATATGCTAATTAACGAAGATGTTGGTTCTGATCACGTTCATTCGCTTGAGATTTTCCTTTGAAATGTCTGAAAAGAATTATCGCTTCCAGGTGGCGTAATTAGTCATAATTATTTATTTTATACGAGATATAAATTTTTCAATTGATGCCAATGGTGGATTACTTATTCCTAAATTTGAATAATTTATACAAATTTTTTCATAAAGAAATTGCACTATTTTTTCACTTATGTTATTATTTCAATTTTAATACAAATATTTATTCCCGTATGAAAACTTCATTAATGACAAATACACAAAGTTTCCCTGATTACTAATATATTTAAATATTAATTGACTTTATTTAATTGATAATTTATTATCGATAAATAATTTCCGAGCCACTTAAAATTGATAAAATTGAAAACACTGAAAAGTTTTTTATAAGTGATTACAATTATGTTTCATTTTAAAACATTTGTTTTTGTAGTGTGTTGATTGATTCAATCGGTCGTAACATTCTAAACGTTCCTTGGAGAACACTTTTAATGCTGAGTTTTAACAGAGATATTGGAAGGGATTATACCTACCTAAGATATTTTTTGTAGTGAAATGTTGAGAATTTTCAGAATCATACAAAATAAGATTTTGAATTATTATTTTGGTGTTAATAGACCTTAAAGAGAAGAGTTTTAAATGATCAACTAAAATGCTCTCCGTATATGCTGTAAAAACTTTCCCCGGAGAACGTTTAAAACATTATATTTGCATTTACCATACTATATGGAACACTTCAATCATTGTTCATGTTTTAAACGCTCCCCAGAGAACACTTTTAAAGCCTAGGTTTTACAGTGGAATGATATTTTTAATTTTAAAACATTTCGAAGAGTTCTAATAAAAGTATTTCCTCAAGACGGTATTTGCAGTGTTTTTATATTTGACTACATTGGGCATCAAGGACGCTTGCTTCTAGATTAAAAATAGTATTTTCTACGAAATACGTATTTTTTTAGGATGGAAAGTCGCTTTTTATTATTTAAGGACGATGAGTTCGAGCACAAATATACACTATAAATTTCTACACAACTAGTTTACATGAAATATGTGAAATTACATCTTATATTATGTAAAATTATGGAATCAACATCATGCAATTTTACACGTTTTTCGTAAACTGGTTGCATAAAAGTTTACAGTGTAGGTTATAAATTTTCCATCATAGGACACAAGGTCCTTTCTGCTTGGTTCTGAGTATGACATATTCGTCAAGAACCGAGAGATTTCCAATTGTTAATAATTAATAAATTGTTAAAAGTAAAAACAATACCTTATCCTCAAAATATTACACCCTTATTCTGCATTTACAATTAATTATAATTAATTATAAATACAATTAATACAATTAATGTTGAATTTAATTAAGAATTAATGTTTACATTAATTGTATTACAATTAATGTAAATACAATTAATTATAATTAATTGTAAATACAGAATAATTATTTACACCACCAAATATTGGACCTCCTCGGACTCCCGATTGAGTAAAAGTACTACACCAATAACTACCATTCATTCCGAATTTTCAACCGTGTAACGAAGAATCGATGAAAAAGATTCAAGATTCACACTTGATCTGGAACACTTGCAGGGACTTGAATAAAATCTAAAGGAATGAATTCGTCCAAAATGCTCAGGCAGATCCAACCGTTCTCGTCCTTGTTTTTATCAGCGTAAATTGAACCCTGGCTGGTCAGTTCGATTTGCCAAAATGGCCAGTACTCGATCCTTGGGCGCACGTACGTTATATTTATATTTGTATTCACACATATCTGTAGGCTGGCTAAGTACATACACATTATGTACTATGGGTGTGAGTGAGTTTTGTGAGCTTTCAAACGTACCATTCTTAAGTCCCTTAAATTGGTATGGATTTCCAGTCCAACACCTCGATTGTCCTCTGTGAAGAGTACTTCGCGAATATACGTACCTCCAGTGTACAAGGCGTGAGTTTTCGTTGGTGTTCGCGTGCACGTACAGGTTCACACGCGCCTGTGTGCTTAAAGAAATCCACATCTCCGCGCGCACATTTATGTAGCCGCTACGGCTACAGTATGCACATGCACAATGTGCGCGCTATAAGCACCACTCACACCGGGACGATTCTTGATTGCCTGTTGATGAATGCGTTTCCACCCATTCTGTAAGTGGCAGCTCATTCCGCGATGTTCGCCAGCTTTGAGAACGGCGGTACGAGGCATTCGAAAATGCCTTAGCTCGGAGCAGCGCAGAAAATAACGACAAAATCCGGATTCCGCGGAACCCACGGCTCGTCGCGTACGTCAATCGCCGAAATCTTATTAGTCCAAGTCGATTCGATTTCCCGCACTGTCAGCACCAACGGAGCCCTTCAGCGCAGTTTTTAATCACGCTCGCTTCAGCTGTCGACGGTGTAAATAAAAACAAATTGCCGCGCTTTCAATTAGACTTCGAAATTATCATCAAATGGCCGATTTTTCGGCCTTCCTCTATTAGGCTTGCGCGATGATTCAGTGGAATCAACGCGATTCATCAATGGTGGATGATTTGTTTTTTCTCCGGCGTAAGTGTTGGGGATAAAGATGAAAGTAAAGATGACGCGCGTTTTATCAATGAAAAAAGAGCCATCAAATCGGACCTGGGCTTTTGTGTCTTCGGCGAGTCCGTACAAAAGGATTTTTGAGCCCTTGACCACCCACACGTATTTTCTTTCCAAATAGCAAATTGAAAGCGAGACTATAGCAATGAAATAATAATTTGTAAAGCAATACTTCTGAGAGGATCTGATGACATAATTGATTCGGGCGGACAAAGTAAGTCGTCTTCTGTAGTTGAATATTTTCATAGGATGTTCCGGTACTGCAAAATTGTGGATCGGAACACAGCTTTTATTGATGTTGTTTTATGGACTGATTGGACATATAACAACAGTTCGTTCGTTCTCCAGTTAATCGAGCCTCAAAACGAGTAAGTGTCCAACAAGAGGACCAGAAATCGAGACACCTCGTTGGTGTCAGTTGGAGGTTGGTAAAATGTGATATCGAGCAACTAAATGCCATGACACGGGAGACTCGCATCCTTTACGTCCGCATTGACTCGAATTAAAATGACTCACGGACAGCTTACGGCCCATGAATGCTCGAAGGGCCGTATACCTCGGCAGCAGTGCGCGCTTTCCTGGAAAAAGGAGATGTGCTGTCTAGTGGGAGGAGAGGAACGAATTCCGTTCAAAGAGTAATCGCAAATCCTGGTATAAAACTAATAGGGCTATAATCGGGTCAATGGGGCTTAGCCGCTTCGCGACAATAGGATCCTGTCAAAATACTTCTGTAACACGAGACTTAGGAAGTGGATTTCCTCAATGGGCCCCGTATCTCTTTGCCCTCTCGCTTCCGCACGAGAGTCCACTTAATCGCGCTCTTTGTCAGCATTTCGAAAATACGAAACCACATGTCTTTTCCCCAGATTGGGGTTTAAGTTTCGTCTCGGGTTCGGCTGCGATTCCGGCAGCCAACGACAAAACAGCAACAAATGAAAACGACACGCGAGTGCGCTGCTGGAGGACAAAGTGAACAATTTTTTCGTCAACAATTTGCCAACTTGTGACGAGGCTGCGAACGGTTGTCGATGAATGAGCATTATTCGCTTTCTATGTGATGAGCTCTTTCGATTTTCGGAGGGTAACGCGGAGTTAATGAAAGGTGTAGGGTTATACAGAATTGAAACATGCCGTTTCCAACCTTCTCCCTCATTTTTGTCATACGGTTTTCTCCCGAGCAAATTAACTGAGCAAAAACGAATATCTTTATTCATTTTGCCATGCCGTTTTCTCCACAAGAGCACGCCATTTACAATATCCTATAGTGTGTTAACCATTATGAATTGCGTCGTGATTCGGAGAGACTATGCTTTATGATTATATAAACATTGAAAAATGATTTTGTTTATGAATATAATCTTTCACGCCACTTACACTGCAAAAACTGCCGTTTTTTTGTCTCAATTTAAAAACACTAAATAGTGTTTCACATGTTAAAAAGATAGGTTAACATTTTTAAATACTTAAAAACGTTTTGAAAATGGGTACAAAACGTTTTATTTTAAAACACTATTTTTTGCAGTGTAATCTGGATTAAATACGATATTTGAACCTTGTTGATGGTGGGTTTGCTGTGCTTGTACAAAAAAGTTTATATGAAGGAATTGCTCATATAAAGAATAATAAAACATATTCCTATATATATGATTAATTAAAATTTCATAAACATTTTTAGGCATATGTTTATGAAAATAAACTCACTACAAAACTAGTGTTTTATTATGAAACGTTTTTGTCGTGATAAAACATAACGCCAATTTTCGTTTAATTTTACCTGTATCATATACATAGTTATATGTTATCAACAAATGTGTTAGATTCATATTTGATTGAAGCTTTTCAGAATTTGGGAAAATTCAGAATATTTGGTGATTCTGTTTAGATATTATTCAATCCCTATTCAAATTACCACTCAATAACTACCTCAACCGATCGAACATGCGTGGCTCGTCCTAAATGTCATACGCATTCAACGTTAATCAGACCATGTATATTACTAGACATACCCCTTTCGAATGCAGTTAACTTATTTAATACGTTGAAAAAAAATTCAGGTTTTATTAATATGGTTTTACTATCAGACAATGACGGCAATACGCCTTTTTAACTAGTTTATTCGACATG
>JABFPD010000650.1:0-10595 GCA_022817545.1 Cremastobaeus sp. ZL-2020 | reverse complement strand
AGTATATTTAATATAGCATCTTTTTCCTTATATTCTTCAAAGATTAGTTGTTGTTGATTTTCGGTATGTACTGATAATAAAATGACAGCATGTGATCTTCCATGTAAAGGTAATTCTTCTATTCTCCAAGCTGCTTCCATACACTGTAAAAACTCGGCTTCAAAAACGTTCTCTGGGGAACGTTTAAAACGTTTTTAGTGATTTAAATGTTCTATACAGAACGGTAAACACAGAAAAAACGTTTTAAGCGTTCTCCATGGAACACTTTTGAAACCGAGTTTTTACAGTGTAGGGCTTACATACCGAGTATCAATATAATTAGAAATTTCATCATAAATTTCAATGTTAGAATCGTCTTTTATGTGTATTAATGCTCTGTCATGTCCTTTATGTAAATATTTATGTATGTATTTCGTACACATAATTGAAGAACAATATTCTAGATTTATATGACATCTATATTTTTTTAATAAAAATGGACTGTATGGTACTACCATAGAATTATCAACAGGTATTTTTTCATTCTTAATTTGTTTATTATAATAATGATTATTCTGTATATTATTTCTTCTTTTATACTTTGGAAATCCATTTTTTTCAAATTCTGTATTATCACAAAATTTTTTTGGATATTTTTTTGAGCAAGTATTTGTCTTTATATTAAAACACGGTGTATTTTCAGAATGTGGACCATGTAACATATGTTTAATTACTAAATCTTTCAATTCAGAATCATTATTTGGAATTTCTGCACTAATATGTTTATCTATTTTGTCAGGTGTAATTAATTTATCTTTATAATCAAGAGTAATTAATAAATGACAATGCGGAAGCCCTCTTTTTTAAAATTCAATAGTATAAACATATCCTAAAACTTTGCCAAATATTTTTTTTAACTAAATCAAGTAAAAAAATCCTTAATTTAGCATAAAATTATCTGACAGTTATATTAGGAATATCATTGCATGTTGTTCCTTGTGGAAATAAATCCAGTATGTTAATTAATTCTGGCCAACATGGATTACATGTTATAGTTATAAAAAGGTCAGGTCGGCCAATTTTTCTAACGATAGCCATTGCATCTTGATATCTGTGTTGCATATCTCGAGGACTCCCGATATATGATGCCGGTAATACAAAAATATTCCCTAATCTCTTATTATCATTATAATTTGCAGGAATGTTTGAAGCATATGTCTGGACATGGTCTAACAATCCTTGATAACATTCGATTCTTAAATTTTTTTGATTATATCTCAAAAAATCTAATCTATTACTTTCTATAATAATGTAAGCTTGTATTATATATTGTTGTGTTAATTTTCCACAATAAAGAATAGGATTGAAGTTTTCGTTTGGTCGATATGATAATCGAAAAGAATAATATTGAAGTGGAGTTAATCTACTTATACTTGAATTATTTTGTTTCAACACGGGATTCCATCCTAAATCACCTTTAGGAAATAGTAAAGGAAATAACATAGGATTCAAATGAAATGATAATTTATTAACATATGAAAAAGTTTGATCAGTAGATTCCGATTTGGGATAAACACGAATATCGTAGGAATTTGGAATTTCCCCATTTTTTGAAACAATTAAAGCTGCACATTCAGCAGTTCTTGGTAGATTATACCGCTTGTCATCATCAATATTGCGTGTAAAAAATAAATTCAAATCTGGTAAATCTTGAGATATACTTAATTCGTGCAAATGTTTATATTTTTGAACATATGGATTAATGTCATGCAGAATTTTAGATATCAATGATACATGATTTTTTACCAAATTAGGATTTTTTTCTATTGTATTCTTTGTTGTAATAAAATCGTCATAAATGAACAATTGTCCGCCCAATGGTTTTTCATTGTTTGCTGTATAAATACTTTTAGGTGTTGTATGATATACATGTCCCTGAATTTTTAAATTATATATACCCTTAAGGTGAAAATCTTTTACGTTTGCATTAAAACTTACAAAAGAAAATTGACTGTTATAATATCTTATCATTGACCTAAATTTTCTATCATTAAAAATTAAATTTTTTAGATCCGGATGATAATCACTTAAAGGTGGTAATAATACTTTTCCATAATGACAACAACTTTTTTTAGAAAATTCAACAGACCAAAATTTAGCATTACAGTGAGGGCAGGTATAATCAAATGGACCTAAATCTAAATAAGTAATTTTATAATTTATAAGATGCTCAGGATTATTATATCTGTCATAATTTTTATTTGTGTTAATATTATTATCTTGATAGTTAAAATTATCACTTATCTCCATTATATTATCTTTAAGTTCATTAAATGAACTTATTTTCCGTTTTTTAAAGTGAAGTCCTGTTTCAGGTTCATTTACTGATCTTTTTCGTTTATTAAGTTTTTTACTGTTACGATAAAATTGATTTTTTTTATATTTTTTTCTATTCTCCCAAAAATTTATGTTATCACATTTTACAATATCGTAATGCTTGTTATCAATTTTATCAGTCATTAATAAATATAATGTTCCAATTGTATATTCTCATTTAATAGATAATAATGGTTCATTTAATTGTTCATCATATATTATTATTGTTACATGATAAATTTTAACAAATGCATGAATTTCAATGTGAGATGCAAATATACCACTTTTAGACGTATAATGTTTGTAATTGTGTTCATTGATTATAATATTATAATCACATTTATTCATATATGATTTTTAATTTTCCCAATTATCAATTACATGGTTAACAATTTTTTTCGAACGTATTCGTGTTTTTCTTGTGTATGATATAAAAAATAAGAAAAACATCTAAATAAATAATTACCATCAGCTACAATATATTGTTCAATCTGATTCATATTTTATTATTTAATATATTTTTCTAATAAATTATTAAATATTAATAATATTAGATCTAATGGCAATCAAATATAAATTACAGAATTTGTAATAATCATTAACATTCCTAAAATAATATAAACATAATAGAAGATTAATAGAAAAAATGAGATGTGGATATGAATGAATGGAAGGGTAAATATTAAATAAGGTGAACAAATGTGTAGACAATGGTTTAGATAATATAGGGCATTTGGTTTATGAATGTAGTGATTGAACATACTATAGTTGTTCGAAGAAAATATTTACAGAGTATGTCAGTGGATGGATGTGGATAAATAAATGGAGAGACTACATCTATGGGCAAATAGAACTTACAGACGCAAGAAGTATGGACGTACCGACGTGTCAGTTGAAAGAACAAATAATGGACAAAAAATTTGTCAAAAAAATTGATAAGTTTTTACTAACTTAAAACTGGCGGCTTGTAAGACATTTCGGCATTAACTGGAAAAAATATCTATCTATCTAATCATCCACTTTTGTAAATGATTCATTAATATAATTAAGGTTGGATAATGTTTGTTTACTTATCTTTTTTGATGCACTCTACCGTACAGAGCCCAGTGGGAAGTTATAGTTTTTTCAGTCATCAAAATTATTAAATTTTGCTTATCTTAATTAATATGAAAAAATTAGTTAAACTATCACAATACATTATGTATATAATAAAATAGAAATGTCATTTTTAAATTATTATCACTCGTTTATTAGAATAATAACAAATTTTGTCTCGATTATGATTGTATAATTTCCAACTGTACATAATATTTTTGCCATACAATTTTTTTCATTCAATTTGAATCAAATTATTCTTCTACAAATATTGGTTCTCCTCCATCAAATAGTTCACTGGATGACATTTTAGGATGATTCAATACTTTTATATTATTGAACTGATTTATTTTCATGCTTATCATCAAATTTTCTGTAAATATATATATATAGCTTTTAGTTGTAATATATAATATATAGCTTTTAGTTGTATGATAATATAATTAAAACTATTTTATTTAAAATAATTCATTCAAAACTATTTTTGAAAAAAAGTAATATGTGGTGAATTTCACATCGATAAATATTTTCCTTATTTCAAACATGCTTTGCGGCCAGCCTACTTTAAATGTCAATATATACCTTCAATAATTACATCCCCAATCAATTCTAATTTTTGTCCTTCTTTTAATTGCAAAATTTCTTCTGAATTTTCCGTATAAACTGTAATTTTTATTTTATTATATCCGTCTGTTATAGTTCCAGTATATATATTTTTTTTGTTGTTGTGCATTATTATAAATTCATCACGAATAAATCCTTGTACCTCTGTAAATATTGTATAATCAATTGTTAATATTGTATCTTTGAATCAAAGGAAGAACAACTTAACCCTTTCCTTCCCAATGTATCTTCTAAGATATATTCGGCACTTTTTGAATTTTGCAATTATTTAACTGAATTCTTTTTTTGTCTAAAAAAAAAATAATGTTCCCTACAATAAATATTATGTTTCTTTACAAAAAAAAAGTTTTTTATTTTTATCTGTTATTAAATAATAACGGTCTACTTTTCTGGTAGCAGAACGGAAAGGGTTAAATCCACTTTCCATGGAAAACATATTGTTTCCAAATTTGTAAAGCTTTTAAACCCTTGTTCTCAGATTATCAAAAAATGAATTTAAATAGTTTTGTCCTGTGAGTCACATATAATGCACAGATAGTAATGGTTAAACAATGTAATATTAATAGAATTATTTTTACTTCTATATCCAGTTAACTTTTTTAATTTATTGAATCTTGTTATAGTTTCTAACGCTGCTGAATCGACATCTTGGTATATGCCTTTGTTTATAATTTTTGAATTTTTTGTTAATTTTAATTCATAATTTATATTTCCGTCGTTATTTGTAGATACTTTTACAGCCTCAATATTTTTTAATAAATAAACCTGAAATATTTTAGAAATTTAGAAATTATATTTACATATGAACTTTTTAGTGTCTAGCTCTTGTAGAAACTCGAGGAACCGTGATTAGCATGTAAAATAAAGTAGTTATGTTTTGGATATATAAACCTTCGCTTCAATTAAGCCGATGAAGTTAAACGAAAAAAGGCCTTATATAGTCGAGATATAAATTTTGGAATTTTGTAGAGTAATGCTTTTTATTTATTATCAATTCTCCGATAATTTTAATACATACCGGCACCCCAAAAATCCACCCTTAAGATAAAATTTTTCGGGTTTTGTCGTAATTTGGCGAAAAGGTAAAGATTTTTTTACATTTAACCAAAAAAAATATTAAAAAACGATAACAGATTGTTATAATATGCCAAGAATAGTATGCGCATTATTTGCTATTTTCACCGGTCTAGATCAGTATTTTGTATTGCAAATTTATAGAAAATTAATTCATTAATGTTGAAAATTTACCTGATTAATTTTTATTTTGTCATGTATGTAATTAGCAGTTTCATTCCATCCATAACAGGAAACTCTGATCCCACAATTATTATTTAACACAAATTTTATTAGTTTAAGAAATTCATTACCAGTACTGTGTGACCAGGGGACGTTCAACTAGTTGAACGGAACCGACTGGCACGCCCTCCCGACTGACGGCGACCGCGAGAAGCAAGGCGGCCATCTCAGGCGCGCCGAGCCTCGCGCCGAGCCGCCATTTACTCAGTCGAGCTTTACCCCTGCGACCTGCTGGACGTGTTCACGCGAACCACAGGGACAGCGACGTGCGAGACTTCCTGGCGTGACGCGACACGCGAGTGTGCCGCGTTAACCAACCGAGCGTACGCGAGTGCAACAGCACCCGAGGACTAGCGATACGGGCCGCGACGAGAGTCGCCGCCGTAACAGAGGTTACGTTCGCAACACCAGTGGCCGCGAGAAGAGTCGCCGCCGCAGCGCAAGGCTGCCACCAGTGCTCAGGGCCGCGACGCGAGTCGCCGCCGTAGCAAGGGGCTACGAGGAGCACGCTCGTCAGGGCCGCGACGAGAGTCGCCGCCGCAGCGGAAGGCTGTGAAGACGAGGGGACCAGGGCCGCGACGAGAGTCGCCGCCGCAGCGCCAGGCTACGAGGGTCCCGAACAGAGAGCCGACTATCTGATCCGGAGACGCGCGACGAGGTTCGCCTTACGCGACGAACGTTGCCGGAACGGGGAAGGTAAGCGTGCTGTGCGCGGGTGAGGAAGAGAACCGAGGCGAAGGAGCGGGCGAGCGGCGTCGGCCGACGCGCGCGCTAGCTTCATCGCCGCGACAGCGACGCGGTACTGGGCGTCCAAGCGCCAAGTTCCGCCCAGGAACGTTTAGCCTAGCTAGACCATAATCCCGACCTCCGCGGAGGTCGCGATTAGATCACGAGAATCGACCGAGCTCACATAAACGCGTTGTACCTGAAATTGTCCTGTGTGAAATAAACATACATCATCCTTGCAAGTGTGTTTCACGTGTTTTTGTGTCTGTCCTTCGACAGACTGGCGCCCTAAAACCACACCCTGAGAAGTGCGCGGTCGCCCGCGTACCCGTCCGCCGCCGGGTAGCGCGCACCGTGTTACAATACATTTGTACTCATCATATAGCAATATGAAAGCTTCGATTGCAGAGCGTTTAATCAGAACAATTAAAGGGAAATTGTTCAAACAATTTACCTTACGTGGAAATTATAAATGGTTTGATATTTTAAAAAATGTAATTGCATCTTATAATGATACAAAACATAGAACTATAAAAATGAAACCGAAAGATGTGAATTCTAAAAACTCAATATATTTAAAACGTAATATATTTAATTACAATACAAATGAACCTTTACGTAAGAAAACGAAGTTTTGTATCGGCGATAGAGTTAGGATATCAAAATATAAACATGTATTCGAAAAAGGTTACACGTTTAACTGGACACCTGAAATATTTACAATTACCAAAATAAATAATACAGATCCAGTTACATACATACTAAAGGACTATCAAGATAATCCAATTAAAGGAAGCTTTTACGAATACGAATTATTAAAGTCGAAAAATCCAGATATTTATCTTGTAGAAAAAATTTTGAAAAGGAGTGGAAATAAAATATATGTAAAGTGGTTAGGATTTGATAATTCTCATAATCAATGGATTGATAAGATGTAGTTTTTAGGATTTATGAAATAAAGTACTCCGAATATATTTGTGTGTGTGTGTATATTTATTATTCCAAACTTAAACTATTACATTGTTTTACAATTGCATTCATATTTTCCCTATTTTTTATTAATTGTTTTATCGCATTGATATTAACCTGTAACGATTCAAGGCGTTTTAATATCATGTTTCGCTTTTTAATTATACTAATTCTATCATATTTACATTTATTAAATATATTTTCGCGACATTTTACATTCCGAGCAATTACGGATAAGCGGTGGTGGTCCATCGAATTGACATTGTGAACTTGATTCATAATGTTGCAGGCATGGAAGACACTCCTGGATTTCGCTATCGTTCTGCAATTCCTTCGATAAACTGTGAAAAATGAATTTTATTTCATTATAAAAATATTTACACAGTATATATTTAGGGATATGTTTGATTTCATCCGAGGTTTTAGACAAGAGCGACATTGCTTTATGAACACTCTTAGTGAACTGAGACTTTACGTGAAATGAAATAAATTTAATGATACTTACATATTAACACACCTATGCCGCCACTATTCCCTCTTTAATGTAATTATTTCTCCTCTTGCGACGTTTTAAATGGAATCGTTTTTCATATGTCGCACGAATATGTCCTTCAAGAATATTCGAAACTCGTTTGTAATATTCATTCTCTTGTAAATTTTTCCGACATTTTGGTGGCAATTTTTCATATAAAAATAGTATCCACCATCCATGTTTTTCATCAATACTAAAATTATACTCTTCACAGTATTTCAATCTCAAGACAATTTCTCTCTTAATAATTTCCGGTGAATTGAGACTAAATTCATCGAAAAGATGATAAGCCTCGTGTTCGATTTCGCGAAGCACTTCATGCTTATCACAATGCTTATATTTTGTATAACTTTTACAATTATAATATTCGCATTGAGTTTCGGTGTACATATTTTATATGGTTTGTAGGAATCGAGTCAACTATGATTTTAGCTGATGGCATTTTCGTTACTTATACCTCAAGAATTATAAAAGTGGGGAAAAATAACATTTTATTTGTCAACTGAAAATAGCGAATTAATAAAGTTTCGGTAGAAATCGTTATAATAACGTAACGGCTCAAAATCTACGTCACAGCTTTCACATTTTTCTAAGCATAGGTTCAAAAGCAACACTCTGAAAAAACAATCAAGATTTTTCATGTTTCAATTTCGAGGTCAATTAAAGAAACACAAATCTTAAGTGGGAAAATCCCTTTCACTTTTTCGACATACGAGTTTTCGGGGGGATATGCTAATGTGAGCCAGAAATGATCAGGCGAATATGCAAATGAGGTTTGGAATCCGCGGGCCCAGGCAAATATGCAAATGTGAGCCAGAAATGATCAGGCGAATATGCAAATGTGAGCCAAAAGTAACCTAGGTATACTACTGCCACTGTTACAGTATTTATTGTTAGTAATAATTCTTAACGCGGCATCACCGCAATTCAGCACGTCCCCAACGTTCATCTCGATCTCGAATAAAAAAGTCCGATGAAAAACAGCAGAACTGGTTTGAAATACAAAATTAATCTTCATAAAATCGCCACGTTTTCCCGATAAAAACCCCTGAATCTCAATTGAAAATAAAAAACAGCATTGTTTGCGCAACTTTATCTCCGACATCGCGTCTTCGCATACGGACCTTTGTCCTTAATTGGTCCTAATTAACTACTGAATCTAATTATCTAGCGAATCAAGTTTACGTCATGAAATTTTATTGGGCATATGTTCAACTTTTTTATTTAGCTGCCTTTTTATGATCGGACGTCCTAGACTCTTCAAGACTCCCTCGATTTCAAACTGATAATGCTATAATCCGTCTAGTCAGGACCGGGAGCGTTACATAATGATTAGGGTTAGGGTGAAGGTTTCCGAATTTGACTGCATGGGGTCGCATTGAGCCGCACATTATATATATTTACACGTGTGCGGTATGACACATACATTATAAACCGGGGTTGTACGTGCAAGCGTTGCATGTGTTAAAAGTGCTTATGAAATAGAAAACACCATATGGCACTGCAGGTGTACGAAAGACGATTAGGAGCCGCTCGCATGAATTTACATTAATGCGCGCGAGTTTTTCGTCGTTTTCTAGATTTATTGCCCCAGCGAGTGCTCGTGGGCTCGACTCAGGTTGGCGGACAAGTATATCCGAATTCGTTGTCAAACTGAATTAGAACCCGAGTATCTGCGTCGCAAAATTACGCACCATGGAAGCCTGCTATTTATAGATTATCTGAAAACATAAAGCGCGCGATTGCACGAGGATATACTTGCTCGCCGACCTGACCGACTCCCTCGAACCACGCTCCGAGCGATAAATCCGAAACAGCTTAGATCTAATGGATTTTCAGGATCAGCGCATTGTTCGTTCCGCCACCGGCCCGAACCCGCCTCGATCCGATCTTCCGGAGCCCGGCGATCGGAAACGTCAGAGGAAGGATGACGTCACCACGCGAAATCGAACCACCTGTACGCGCAGCCTCGATCGCGATTTTCGGTGCGTTAACGATCGGCATTAGCATAGATGCATCTGCGATGCTGATGCGCGATAGTGCGCGTCCATGTGTGCGCTTCCTCGCGCTTTTCCGACGCAATTGCGAACATCCTTGCGAATCGGCGGTTTTCTCGCGCCGTTTCACCGCGCATTAAACGCTGACCCCGTAAAATTAGCAACGCCGCGCTTTGCTTCGATTCAATAACAATCGCCTGCGAGGCACCGGTCGCGCAATTGGCCTCGCCAGGGTGAAGCGTGAAAATAGAAAATTGTGAAATTCGCTGGCAACGCTCGGGCCTGAGATACACCTCGGATGTAACTCGAGTCTGTTATTGTGCACTTACGCTTTTCGTGCGTTCGCATGATCGGGGCAAGTGAAAGCAACTGCCAATGAAATAATCATATATTCATCACTATCATTCCGCCGGGTCTTGTCCGAGGTCTCGTGGATGACAGCGTCGTAGCTGGCTCGATACCCGCGCAATATCGCGGGAAAGTCCGCCTGGCAGTGAAGGCGCGATCGCATGTTCGGTTGCGGAAGCAGCGATCGCTTCTTTCTCTCGTTCGATCGTTCCGCCCGATTGCCCTCGTCTCAGCACTACCTACCTACCAACCCACCTACCTACTGCCTACCTGTGCCGTTCTGTGATCGCCTTTTCTAGCCGGCTGTGTCGGTTATCTGCGCCTGTCCATCGGCTTTTATCCCGGACAAAGAGTACCTGTTGTCGCGCACTTTTCGATACCCGAGTTTTCCGCACCGGCAATCGGCGACGTCTCGGCTTTGCAATTCGAATGCGGAATTTGCAATTCAGAAAACGCCGCGCCGGTTCGGGTTTTCATTATTGCGCCGCAGAAAGCGCACCGGGCCGCGGAATCGGCCGAAAACAATGCTCGCCGAAGGAAATGTCGCCATTAAGTATCGCGCCACGCATTTCGACACTTATCGATCGACATACGCGCCGCGCAAATATTGCACCTGAACAATCGCGCGACTTATGACGAACCATAAACAAAGT
>JABFPD010000649.1:0-10607 GCA_022817545.1 Cremastobaeus sp. ZL-2020 | reverse complement strand
TGCAACAGGATAATTCCTATTTACTCGAATAAATGAAAAAAATTGGGTCCTTCCTTGATTTATAGTAAAAAACCGGTTAACGGCCGGAATTATACTGTTTAAAATTCCGGTTCGTTTACGAGATTGCAAAATTCGAATATAGGAACAAATCGAACTTTAAAACACGGGTATGTAATAAAAATGTAAACTAATAGAATGTATACTATAATTTTGAATAATATAATTCATATTATATTAAAAATAAAATTCCTTTAAAAAATGTATTTTGTAATTAAAGGTAATTATAATTACATAATTAATTACATTATTTAATTACAGCATGGTCAAATAATTGGTAATTAAGTAATTAATTACCCGTTTCGAAAGTAATTAGTAATTTGTAATTAATTACATTTTTTGAAGTAATTGCCCAGCCCTGATAGCATTATCTTAAAAAATTAAAAATCATCTCAAGACGTAAATATGATCATATATATATATGCGGATTCTTTTTTCTTAAATTATTACCATCATCCGATGGATCAATGAATCCAACATTTGAAGTACTCGCATCGTTTTCTTCTTGTGCGGTAGTTGCATCTTCATAAATCTTCTGAAAAATACGTTTCTTATCA
Source organism: Cremastobaeus sp. ZL-2020 (assembly GCA_022817545.1). Classification (NCBI taxonomy): domain Eukaryota; kingdom Metazoa; phylum Arthropoda; class Insecta; order Hymenoptera; family Scelionidae; genus Cremastobaeus; species Cremastobaeus sp. ZL-2020. The sequence continues at coordinate 9,993 of JABFPD010000649.1, read as the reverse complement.
TATTAGATTACTATTGTACAAGTAACATTGCGTTTCACATTGATTTACTTAGTTACGAAAACACATTGAAGAAATCAGAAATCCACTTTTTTTAAATTAAAATTAATTCACAAATAATTAACAATTGGCAAATAGCGCGTTTCAGTTTGTCTAATTGTTTATCGGAGTAAATTTGTAATGTATATTTTGCTGCGGTTTTATACATTGGCTTAATTTAAACAATAGTACGTCTTATTCAAAATTGCATGTTAATTTTATAAACTCTTGAATATTTACATATAGTCTGAAAGATAGCTTCACATAAACGTGAAGAGTTTCAAAAATTTTCATATATGTAAAAATATGTTCAACAAGTGATACAACGTGAAGGACAAACCATTCATGATGTTACACGCCCGAATATAATAAAAAACAGATTTTGGTAGTAATACATCTGACGCTAAACTCCAGTCGGCACCCTCAAGCTAATGGGTTAGCCGAACGCATGGACCAGACGGTTCAGGTACTCTTAATCAAATGGGGCCGTGGTCTAAAATCTCACGAAACACGTATGAATTCCTTTGTCAATAAATCAACAGGGCAAGCCGCTTTACGAAGTCCTGATGGGCTACATTCCACAATTTGACACTTTTTTTGGACGATTTGACACTGGAGCTAATATTTTGACCTCCAGCTAATATTCAAGAAGAAGTCATGGTTGAAATTAAAGAGAATCAATAATGTCCTTGTGGAAAACATTTATTCGGACATTTTTGCGGATAAAATCGGACGATTTCTCGGACAAAATTTGATTGTTCGATTTTTTGTTTATGTTATTCGGACATATTTTCGGATTATTTGGAAAACATTGAATGATTTTTCATTATTTTCTCGGACAATTAGCTGATGTCCGATTTTTTATCCAACATTTATCGGACTATTTTTTGGAAAGATTTACCGATTGACCGAAAAAAATTTTTCTTACGATATCCGAGAAATGTCCGATTTTTGTCAAAAAAATCGGACAACATATACATCTGTCCGAATTTGTCCTAGATTGTCTGATAACGTCCGAATAAATGTCCGAAATTGTCCAAATAAAATTTCTACAAGGGTGCTACAAAAAACGGTACGATGCAAACAGAAATACGACAATTACTTAAGCGGTGGGTGATATAGTTCACATCAAAATGAACCTCATTGCTACTGGGGAAAGCATGAGACTTTAGAGGAAATATCGTGATTCTTATGTAGTGACCTAACTTCTGTCGAGTGATACACAAGTTTTTGATCATCTGGTCAATAAGTGGCGAAATGATCAATTCATCTTATGTATCACAGATGAAGATTTGGAAAAATCGAAACTTTCGAAGACGACGAGATAGCTGGTATCGACTCAAACGAAGAAAGCAAACTTTCAAAACAGCATGAAGTGATCGAATTTTTAATGAATTTCATGGAAACCATCAAAAGAATGATGGTGAAACTAGCAGAAAATTCAAAAGTAGGATATTTAGTGACTATTAGACTATTTTGTACAGTTTCGGCATTTGCTCGTAGTTAGTTTTTGTATTATAAGTCGGCAGAAAATATATCATACGTTGAAAACCACTAACACAACCCTACTTTCGAATTCTCTGCCAGTTTCACTATCTTTCCAAAAGACTGCCCTGCAAAACGGATTCAGTGAAATTACAGCATATGTACTGGAAAATGAATACCAGTATCATGCTAGAAATTTACAGTTGAATCTGTATAAAATTTTGGCTTCAATTTTACCGAACAATCTATAAAGACACGATTATTACCTGTTTTAACCTACATATAGTTTAAAATCGACGTAAATTATTAAATTTGGGTAATCGTATTGTACTATAATTATTTTTAAACTTTAAAGTAAAAACCTTAACACAACAATTGAATATGTTTTGTCCCTTACAAATTTAAACCTAGAAACGTCAACATGTTTCTCGAATTATGTCAAAATAAAGTATTACGGATAAACTTTATTTTTTAAGTTTTACTGTAAAATTACGAAACACATGAAAACGTACAGCTAACTTACTGGAAAAAATGCTGAAAAATTACAGAACTTTCTTACAGTGTAGCGAATAATCCTTTTATACAAAACGCCGACAACCTTGACCGACTTAACTACAGGGGCATTGCTCGCACAAATAAAATAACGAAAAAACTGATTGAATCGAGTTTAATAAAATCTTACATAAATCCGAATCTGATTTCAAGCAAAAGAGGTCCTGCCAAGACAACTTTTTCAGTCTTGAAGCAAAATTAGATTGCACTTATATGTAGTATAAAACTAAACTTTAGATCAACTTTTAACCACGATAGTGTTATTTCCAAATTGATGTTTTATATGATTTTATTTTGAAAGCATTTCATAGAAATAGGGAACATAATTTATTAACTTTTAAATTCTTATATACATATTATATTTATGACAATGTTTAGTTGTACATATTTATTATTTAAGAAGATATAGTTTTATATAAATGTTGAAAGAGGTTATGTTTTCTTTACCATGATTCAACGACAAGTCTAAATTTCAACTTGTTGTGTAATTATATACTATATAATGTCGAAAAATTAGCCATATGTAGTGTGCAACCAGATTCAGCTATATGTAGCATAATTTCGCGCAACTTTTTTCAGTGAAGATAAATTGTTTCCAGCTTTTATTGACTTTCGTCATCTATTCGAATCATCATGGGAATTTATGAAAAAATTTTTTCACGTAGTTATAATGTTATTAGTAATGTTCACCGCACAGTGGGCCAAAATAGCTGAAATAGCGCGCATAGCATCGACAAATGGAAATTTTAAAGTCAATAATTCTGATAACTGTAACTGTTTGAAAGGTAATGTTTACTATCAATTTGCATTTTGCGATTCCAAAAATAATCACTTTAATGACAGGTGTCGACTGTCAAAACATAACTCTGACATTAGATTTTCATTCAGTAACTCCAAAAACCTATAAATATCCATAACTTCAGAACTTATCGCGTTATTTGGCAAAAATGACAACTTTAATGACAGCTGTCAACTGTCAAAACATAATTCTGACACCAAATTTGAATTCAGTGACCGCAAAAACCTATAAATACGCATGATTTCAGAACTTATCATACGTAATTTGAGAAAAAAATAACAACTTTAATGACAGCTGTCAATTGTCAAAATATAATTCTAATATCAGATTTGAATTCAGTGACCTTGAATTAGATTAAGCTACTCCCAAGGAAGTTAGATGGACAACTGAGAAGCATAATCAATGCGAAAGTATATTAATGAAAAATTCAACTAGTTTTTTTCATTGTATTTCACTTAATTTCAATTCACTTTTTAAACAAACTGGAATCAAATTTTAACAACAAATTTAATCAAAAAATTTTTTATGAATTTTCAATCAACTTTTTAAATTGTAAAGTTGATTTTTGCATATTTCGACCAATTTTGTCATGTAGAACTTTTGCTTGCTTATGATTATACTAATTTGTAGATTTTGAAAGAAATCTGACAGTTAGAAACAGAACTAAGCTCCAAAATTTGAAATTTTTAATCGGTGTTTTTGTTTGACTTTTTTTGATATAAATGATAGCAGACTTTAACAATCACCTACCTCACAATGGTAAGCATGGGTTATTGAATAATGGGATACTTGATAAGATAAATAAATCTTCACACTGTTTGGATTTGAAAGTACAAATACTTATAAGCGGTTAAAAAACATTGTAAAATGAAACAAAAGAATCATAAATGCAATACCATTTTTAAGAGGTCAATTCTACTTGATTCTGCTGCTTCGAGCAGTCCCATAATTGTGATTATTGCCAACTCCATGGGCCATAATATTTAAATTTAACCTTTTATAAAAGTGGATAAACAAATTATTCATCTGAAAGTAATGAAAATTAAAGTACAGAATTCAGTTCTCGAGTGTATCCCATTGTTTAAACACCAATTTGTTGTAGATATAAACACCTTTGGCTTCAAATTCGTATCCAAAAGCCACATAGTTTACTGTTTCTTGGATGTAAACTATTTTCAATTTTTATAAAAGACAAAAAGAATTTAATTAAAACAATCTATATGTATATAGCAGTCATCAGATTTATTTATGTGGGTTGTCTTTAAACGGCTGACATTGGCAATACTGGAAATTCTGGAACTGCTCGGAGCAGCAAAATCGAGCGGAACTGACCTCTTAAAAATGCTATAAGTTTATTGTTTTTCAATAACAAGAGACAGAAAAAAATTGCTGACTTGTGCCTGTGAAAAATGGATAATTTATTATGTGTAACAATGAAAAAAGTACAAGTCGAGTAATCAGTAGTACTCTATGACAAGTGCCTTATCAGCTCATTATCTGATAAGTTGAAATTGCGTATTGACATAGATGTCGAAGAATCAGCTGATAGGTACTTGCCATAGAACAATGCTGACTGCTAACTTGTGATAGTAAAGCATTGTGCTTCTGAGTGTATATTTATTATGTGTGTCAGTGAATAGTGACAGAGAAGAAAAACATGAGCTGAGTAGTCAGTGCTCCTGGATGACAAGTGCCTCATCAGCTGATTATTCATCCTATAATTTGAACTTCTGTATTAACATAGAAGTCAGAAAATCAGCTGATGAGTACTTGTCATAGAGCAATGCTGACTGCTGACTTGCACTTGTAAAACATTTGTGAAATAAACAACAATGATTCTCACTATACATTCATTATGTATGTCAGTGAAAAGTGAGAAAGAAGAAAAGCACGAGCTGACTAGTCAGAACTCCTCTATGACAAGTACCTTATCAGCTGAGTATTTATCTTATAAGTTGATATTCTGTATTAACATAGATATTAGAGAATCCGCTGATTGGTACTTGTCGTAGAGCAATTCTGACTGCTAACTTGTAATATAAAAACCTTGTGATCCTAAATGTATATTTATTATGTGTGTCAGTGAATAGTGACAGACAAGAAAAGCAGGAGCTGAGTAGTCAGTGCTCCTCTACGACAAGTGCCTTATCAGCTGATTATTCATTCTACAATTTGAACTTGTGTATTAACATAGAAGTCAGAAAATCAGCTGATGAGTACTTGTCATAGAGCAATGCTGACTGCTGACTTGCACTTGTAAAACATTTGTGAAATAAACAACAATGATTCTCACAATACATTCATTATGTATGTCAGTGAAAAGTGAGAAAGAAGAAAAGCACGAGCTGACTAGTCAGAACTCCTCTATGACAAGTACCTTATCAGCTGATTATTTATCTTATAAGTTGATATTCTGTATTAACATAGATATTAGAGAATCCGCTGATTGGTACTTGTCGTAGAGCAATTCTGACTGCTAACTTGTAATATAAAAACCTTGTGATCCTAAGTGTATATTTATTATGTGTGTCAGTGAATAGTGACAGACAAGAAAAGCAGGAACTGAGTAGTCAGTGCTCCTCTACGACAAGTGCCTTATCAGCTGATTATTCATCCTAAAATTTGAACTTGTGTATTAATAACGTAGATGTCAGAATATCAGCTGTTAGTTACTTGTCGTTGAGCAATGCTGACTGCTGTTTTTTGCATTTTGATTTCTCACTTTTTACTAACAAATGGAAGTAATCATTTTGAAAGGACGGAAAAAATTGTGCAAAAGCTGAAGTATGACATAAGAAAAAAGATGGTAAGGGGGATAAATAAAATTTTTACACTGAAGGCCTTTTATTATGACTTATTTTGATTTTTATATAGATTTCATATGTAAAATTGAATGTTAAACATTATGATTGGCTCCATTTGATATAAATCATGGCTTTAACATATCCAGTCACTTGTTAAAAGTAATTTTGCTTGTGATACATAAAATCGCAACACAAGTAGCACGACAAGTACGGTTTTTATCAGAGCACGGTGTCGTACAGACACCGACACGCTACTCAGTTTTGACGATAAATGTATTTGTCATTACCAGATATTTTTCAAAGTTTATACTGTGTGATGCATTAATGCCAGGTATTTTTTATATTTGATGTCTTTGTTTAACCTATTGACACCTGTAAATGCTAAAAAAGGATAACAGTTAACTATGGTTACAAAATAACCCAGGCATTAATGCATCACACTGTACATTAGTGCAACTGTGGAAAAGCTAAAGGATAACAAAAGAAAAAAGATGGTAAGGGGATAAATAAAATTTATCTCTGGAGGTCTTTGATTACGACTTATTTTGAATTTTACATTCATTTCATATGTAAAATTTAATTTTTAACATTATGTTGGTCATTTAATTTAAAGTCATTTAATGTAAATGATGGCTTTAATCAAACCAGTAAATTGTTATAAGTTATTTTGCTTATGATATATAAAATCGCAATACAAGTGGGACGACAAATACGGTTTCTATCAGAGTACGGTGTCAAATATACACAGACTCACTACTCAGTTTTGAGCACAATTGTATTTGTCATTACCAGATATTTTTCACAGTTTGTACATTAATACTACTGTGCAAAATCCAGAGTATGACATAAAAAAATTATTTAAATATTAATCAAACCTTTTTTGGATTTTTTGGTGTAATGCTTTTCAGATATCTAATAGGCGGGTATCTTTTTCTTTTACTTCTTAACCCTTCCAAAGCTTGCAAATCTTCCTTGCTTTCTGAAATACAATATACTATTTTGTAGTATTCGTTTAGTCTTAGAGAGAAATATTAAAGTAGTAAAGTGAAGAGTACAGTTGCTGGCAGCAAGGTGCCCAGTTCTGACAGTTGTGCGTTGGAATAAGTCGAATAGACAATGCATTTCAATCGAGATTTTCACCACTGGTTGAATTTCTTAAGCCTGTCAGCAACTGGGCATTTTACCTCAGCTTGTTTATAAATTTATAAATGATAATAAAATAATGTTTTCGTTATTTCAAATTTTTCATAAAAATTATACATTTTCCGAAACGCCCGTATGTGCTGTGTGCAAACAAAGCAAATCAATTTGTATATTATGAGTCCATGAAAATATAGCAGAGTGAACGTGTTCAGACTATGTTTAGCTGCATCAAGTAATAATAATTATATAATTAGAATTCAAAGACAAAAATTAGATAAAATAATATTAAGTGAAAATCAAATATACTTATGCCATTTTTCCTTGGCCTGTTCTGCTGTTCTGGAACAGCTCAGAATACCATTTGGCGCCAACATAAAAAATTTGAAACGAATTGTTTATATAATTATAAAGTCATGATAATTCAAAATTCTTAAAAATACTTTCACAAAAAATTAAATAATCATTTTAAAATAAATAATTTAAAAAAATTAGATGTAAATTAATTTCCTTTTATTGTTTTGAAATATTCAAAGTAAATATAACCTAAAATTCCACATCAGTTTGCTGACTGTGTAGCTCTGTCCTTGTCTAACCACACACTTGTCAAAAGCCGAAAGCACTAATATTTTAAAGAGAATTTCAATTCAATTCAATTCTATTTTGGTCAAAGAGCATTCGCTCTACAGAAGACCATTTGATTATATTTTAAAGAGAACAATAGGAATATCGAAATGGAGCAAACTTGAAAGTGCACCCTCATGGAAACAGGCCTACACCCCGAACATAACCTCACTTGGTCGAGGGAGTGAATTTTGCATTTTGTAATATGGCCGAGACGTTGGAATGTTTGTCGAGGCAACACAAACACAAATTATTTTCTCCCCCTTCCTGTTCGTAGTGTCTCAGTAATTGGCAAATTCCGGAACGATGGAAGAGATTTGATAGTTTTATAAAACTGTTCACGTGACACGCAGCTGTCGCTGAGAAATGCCCGTAGGTATTTCTAACGCATCGCACCCTCGACTGTATACCTTGTCACAGTGTTTACTTCCTCCGCGGCTGCATTTTGCACAATAAATTCACAAATTACACTGTCGAATGAGCAGCTGGTGAATATTCTCAAGACAATGGACGCCCTGCGAGAGAGAGGCTGGTACGTTGAACAGTTCCCTTGCACGACCGCAATTTCGAACCAAAACCCCCACTGATCGTTTTCAAAACTTGTGCACGTCGGTTTGTACTCGAACGTTGTTGCAGGTTTCTCACCGAACATGGCTATGATGTAGTTTCAGATTATGGAAATATTACAGATATTCAGCAACTTATCAAAAGAGCAAGTAACGTGAGTATTGTCTAAAAATACTCCACACATATTTTCCCAGGCATTTTGCGAGATCAAAGGCGCCTGCATTTCATTAGTTGCAATTTCCGTTGCGACATGTTTTTCGTGAAATCGGTCACTGTTTTGAAGACGAAACTGACAGGCAATGAAATGTTGCGATTGCAGGTAGATTTGAAAGAAATAGGTAGTGGCGAAGGGAACATAAACGAAGGAAACATCGTATTGCAGATTCAGAAAATTAGAAACGTGTCTGCACCGAAACATAACGAGGAGTCACGAGCGGCTCCGCGTATGCTGAAGCTTTCTTTGACAGATGGCAAGCACAATTACCAGGCAGTGGAGGTTGAGCACATAAATTCCATCAGGTAGCTGGCAAAAGCACACCACCGCTGTGGTAATGACATTCAGTTTCCTGTTGACAATCGCGTTTCCTGTTTGCAGTTTGAACACCTTGCCAGGCTCTAAGATGTTGCTAGAGAAGGGAAAGTTGCCCATCCTGCACGGCATCATTCTTCTGCGACCGAGTCAGATCAAAAGGTTTATCGGGGGGCATGTTGTGAGCCTTGTCGAGAAGTGGGAGTTGAATAAAGTAACTTTCAATCGACATTTTCAATTCAGGTTTCAAGTTATTCAATCGTAACGGTCACCGAATTGCATTTCCAGAAACTGTCAACTCATACTCGAATTCGATCGGTGGAGGAAGGCGGACCTCCCCCTTGGATTCCATTTGGCCAGCAAATAGTCAGCATTATAGATAAAACTAAGAGTTTTAAATCGCTGAGCGACAAAGCTCCTCCGACGAACCAACAAAATTCGGAGTTCGAGGCTCAACGACAGGACGCCATTGCAGAAGCTTCCAAGAAGGGAAGTAAGAAAGTCTTCGGTGGTGGTACTAAACAGGTAATGGTCATTTTGTCGAGGGGGAAAACGTTCTGGCTTGGGACGCAGCTTTACAAATAGAAATGCAGTAAAACCTCTATTAAACGACCAACCCTGGTTCTTACAAGAAAATGGTCTTTTATAGGTTTAGTTGTCAAATTTTATTGTCATATATTCATACATATATGCATAATATATACCGTATGTTAAATAAACATAACATATATCTTACGGTTAAATTGTTTACTTATTTCCATGTTTTAATTTTATAAAACATTTATTTATGTATTTATTATTATTATTGTTATTATTATTATTATTATTATTATTATTATTATTATTATTATTATTATTATACTTTATTGAACACTCAATAAACATATTTACTTACATACATTTTGGTCTTTGTGAGAATTGGTGGTTAAACAGGATTGGTCTTTTAAAGAGGTTTTACTGTAATTAAAATTGAGCTGTCAAACTTATATATAGTATTTAGAATTCGACTTCAAATTATTACATTCAATATTTTTCCTATAAACATAATTTTGCAATTATTTATTAAACAAATGATTTTTTATACTATGATTTTATTTTGTGTACTTTGGGAAATGTGATATTACTATCTAAATATGTATGGTGCAATTCTGGGCTTGTGAGGAAAAACCAGGTAACTCGACTTTTGATGAAAATTGAGTTAACGTCACTTTTGCACTTAGTAGTACTTATATTTCGATCTGTAGTAGTGATTTTTATATTACATTTGGTAATTTCAATTATTATGGGTTCTTAATGAATTTTTTTAGTATAGGAATAAATGGGAATGCCTAACTTTAAAGGCGTTTGTCTCGAAATGTTAACAAGTGGAGTAACCTGGTTTTTCCTTGTAGCCACAGAATTATTGTTTTATTGTTTTAAACTAAACAATTGAAGGGCATTGAATAAAGACTTGCTGA